>PVIH01004169.1:0-145500 GCA_004025045.1 Sigmodon hispidus
TTATTCTAAGCCTGTGTCTGTCTTTGCAGTTGAGGTGTGTTTCTTGTAGGCAACAGAAGGATGGCTTCTGTTGTTGTATCCATCTTGTTAGTGTGTGACATTTTATAGGAGAGTTGAGACCATTGATATTAAGGGAAATTAGTGACCATTGATTCATATTTCCTGCCATTTTTGGTGGCAACTTGTTTGTATTTCCTTTTTCTAGGATATTCTTCTATGGACTTATTGATTGTTTGTGATTTCGTGGGTATATCTGGGGTCCTTAGGTTGGAGTTTTCCCTCTAAAATTCTCTGTAGTGCTGGATTGGTAGATAGATATTCTTTCAGTCTGATTTTGTCCTGAAATACCTTGTTTACTCCATCTATGGTGATTGATAATTTCGCAGGGTATAGTATTCTAGTTTGGCAGCCATGCTGTTTTAGAGTCTGTATAACTTCTGACCAAGCCCTTCTAGCTTTCATCGTTTCCATAGAATAGTCAGGTGTTATTCTGATGGGTCTGCCTTTATATGTGAGTTGGCCCTTTTCTTTTGCAGCTCTTAAAATTTTTTCTTTGTTCTGTATGTTTTGTGTCTTGATTATAATGTGGCGCGCTGACTTTTTTTGGGGATCATACCTATTTGGTGTTCTGTAAGCCTCTTGTATCTTTATAGGCATTTCCTTCTTCAGGTTAGGAAAGTTTTCTTCTATGATTTTATTGAAAACATTATCTGTGCCTTTGAGCTGGTATTCTTCTCCTTCTTCTATTCCTATTATTATCAAATTAGGTCTTTTCATGTTGTCCCAGATTTCTTGAACATTTTGAGTTTTGGCTTTTTTAGTTTTAGTATTTTCATTGACTGATATATCTATTTGAGCTACTGAGTCTTCCACTTCAGAGATTCTATCTTCCATCTCTTGAACTCTGTTTGTTATGCTTGTATCTGTGGTTCCACCTTTTTTCTTCAGGTTTTCTATTTCTATCTTTGCCTCATTTTGTGCCTTTTTTATTGCTTTTATTTCAGCTTTTATTTTAGCTTTTATTTCCTCGCATGTTTCTTTCATAGATTTGTTCATCTCTTCCAATTTTTTGTTTGTATTTTCTTCTATTTCTTTAAGGCTTTTTTTCATATCTTCTTTGAGAGCTTCGATGATCATCAAAAAGGAATTTTTGGTGTTGCTTCCTTCTGTTTCCTCTTCATTGCTCAGTTCAGATCTTGTATTTGTAAGATCACCACTCTCTTCTAGAGTTACCATGTTGTCCTTTGTATTATTATGTAATTTTTTGCACTGATGTTTGCCCATGGCTTCAGTGGTTCACGATTAGATGGCTCCTGGTCAGTTGTGGCACTCGGGTTTGTGTGCCTCGTGTCACCTCTCTGGTCAGGGTCTGAGTCTGTCCTTCAGAGACCCCTGCAGTTGTTGGCACACTCAGTTCGAGGTGCCAGTGGGTAGCCGTGCAAACTCCCTCAGCCGGAGCTGTGGGTATGGTAACCGGGAGCGATTATCCGCCCCTGCTCCAGAGTGTGCTGGGACTCTGCAGACAGCACTGGTCCGGGAGTGGAAACGAAAGCTATGGGAGCTTAACTCTCCCTCCCAGGCTGGGATATAGGCGCTTGGGCCTGGTGACCCCTCCTCACCTCAGGGCGGGGTCTGAGTCTGTCCTTCAGAGACCCCTGCAGTTGTTGGCACGCTCAGTTCGAGGTGGCTGTGGGTAGCCGTGCAAACTCCCTGTGGGTATGGTGACCGGGAGCGATTATCCGCCCCTGCTTCAGAGTGTGCTGGGACTCTGCACACAGCACTGGTCCGGGACTCTGCAGACAGCACTGGTCCGGGAGCGGAAACGAAAGCTATGGGCAAAAGTAGAGGTTTTTATATAGGACCCAGGTTCAATTCCCAGCACCCACATAGTGGTTCACAACCATCTGGAAATCAAGTTCCAGGGGATCTAGTGTCTTCTTCTGACTTCCAAGTACACATACTTATATGTAGGCAAACCATTCACTAGAAAATAAAATGAGTACATCTAATAAAAAGATGTTTAATGTAATGAGTGTGATGTCATATATTTTAATCCTTATGAAAGTGTCCTCTGATCACTATGTTTACACATGTGTGTATACTATGTATACATGTACACTCTCTTATATATGAATAAGCACATGTACACAAATCACAAAGCAAAATACTAGAATAAGCTTTTCATAAATAAAATACATCAAATTGACAATAATCATGCAAATGTACATTTAGACTTTCAGATGCAACTGTACACATCAGAGTAACTAAAATTAGACACATTACCAAGGGTTGGTAAAGTTTTGTATGAACTAAAAATTATCATATGTAGATCCTATGACCCAACACTTCTAGACCAACAAATTGTGTATGTATATGTATTTGTTAACATCACAATATATTTCTAATAATTGAAAATATTTTATTTTGATCTGTATAACATGCTTTTGATCTCATGTTGTTATGTTTCTATATATAATTTTTAACCATCTTACCAATTATGAAGACTTTAGTGTGATATTACCTCACATTTCACAAAAAAAAAAAATACCTTTAAGGTAGGACTCACTCTTCTAATTTTTTATAATTTTTAATTTTATGAAACTAAGTCTGAAATGGACACTGAGCATATACTGCAAGAATGAGGGGTATGTCTGCTCTGTCTTGTTCTTACTCACCTGTCCTTAGATGAACTTGTATTATCTTTGGGGGTTGGCATTGTTAGAATGAGGTCTCAGTTAAGTAGCTATACAGAAAACATAGGAAAGTTACATGAGGAGCATCCATGTACCCACAATTCACCCTAAATGCTAAAACATTACATCTGAGAACTTGCTCAGATACTACTTGAGATGCATAAATACACTTCCCTGGGCACTAGGACACTGCAGAAAGATGAAGAGTGGGGGGACAAAGGATGGGCCATTGCCAAGCTCTTGCCCTGGGGTTTCCTTCAGGATAATTGAATACCATACAGTATGTTACCATTCTAACAAATAATGGGGCCATGAATGAAGTTTCATTTCTCATTTTTATAATGTAAATTGAAATCCTATTATGATCTTCCTGCACATCAGTAACATGTCTTGTTTATCTTCTTGGTATGCCCCATATTCTGCTCCATAGTAGGAACAGTGCTGAATGATTCTTGCAACAAATGTGCCATTCATAGAACTTAGAAGAAAGTTAATAGAAGTCTGCTTGCCAAATGGAGAAAATATATAGAACTTTCTGCACTGTTTGACAGTAACTTGAAATTTTGAGTGGATACATACGTCTATTCAACTTTCATCATTTTTATATTGACATTTGTTAAGATTCTGCTGTTAAAAGAAGAAAGCAAGTTGTTGAAAGTAAGTGGAGAAACCTATTAGAGCAGAAAAGAAAAATCTCTGGATCTGTAGGAACGAAGTACACCAAGCAAATGATTGTAAGTATTGCTTAGCAAAACTTTCTCTCTCTCTCTCTCTCTCTCTCTCTCTCTCTCTCTCTCTCTCTCTCTCTCTCTCTCTCTCTCTCTCTCTCGTAGTAGAAAACTGCTGAAAAGACAGATGTTTCTTGGAATCTTATGTTAGTAGCTTATTGTACTTATTTGCAACGTTTGAATGAGTCCATATGATCAGTTACCAGTGAAGACTTTTAACTATCTTTAAGCAATTATTGCTAGGGCTAGAGAGAGGTTAAGAGCACTGACTGTACTTCCTGAGAACCAGATTCCATTCTGAGTACCTACATGGTGGCTCACAACCATCTCTAACTCCAGTCTCCGAATATCCAAAGCCGCCTTCTTGCCTATAAGGGTACCAGGCACGTAAGTGACACACACACACATACATTCAGGCAAAACACCCATATACATAATATATAGGTTTTTTCCCAAAATAAGAAAAAGTGTTGTTTAACTTATTACTTATAGCTAATTCTGTAAAAAGGTCATTAGCAATAAAATTCCCTAGTTATTTAAACATGCAATAAATGGGTAGGATGAAAGAAGAGGAGGGAAGAAGGGATGTATATTGGTAAAATTATATGGTATACAATAGTATTTTTAAAAGACATTTTCCATCTAGGAACCTTTTATTTCAGTTACATAGTGGTTTTGTCTTTAAGAACAGCCCAACAAAACCTAATATGGCATTTGGAACAGAGATCTTGAGTAGAAGCCAAAGCGTAGTAACAATTTTAAATTGTGTGGAAATTATATAAGGGCTGAATAACTATAGTCTAATATTACATTCTAGGGATATTAATAGGGATTGATTTTAGTGTAAGTCCCTGCCAGGCACTGTAACAGGCTGTATCAGGAGTCGGGTTTGTCAAGTAGAGTGGAATGGCACACATTCTGATGATACATTCAGATTCTCTGCTGCTTCTGCATGTAGAGACTAACTGTCCTCAGCATGAGCCACATTCAAAATAAGGCTAGTGGTGACTTGCACCTGCAAAGCCATCTAGGTGTAAAGTGTGAAGAGATTTTGAACAGTTCTTTATTCCAAACAATTGATTGCCATCCAGCATACTTTGCTCTACTTGCTATCCAAGAGAGCACCATAACCTGAAGTTTTATATTAATCAGAAGACATTTTTAAATATTTATTCACCATGAAATGCTTTAATCCAGTAGTTCTTGATTTCTGCTCCAAAACAAAAGAGATAGGCGAGTTATATAAACAATGACAACTAAATGCAAGCAACAGCTACAGTTTCCTTAAAGACCATGACCATATCATGAATTTTAAATGTGGAATTATAATGTTATTTAACCTATTTTTATAGCATTTCCGACAAAGTGTCCCACTAAGTGCAAGTGAGCCAATACAAGCTACAAGAGGTCCCAAGACTGAAGAAGGTATGTTTTACTGTGTTTTCTTTTTTGTTATTATAGATTTTTATCTCATGTAGTATATCCTGATTATAATTCCTCTCCCTCTACTTCTCCCAGTTCCTCTCCACTCCGCTCCCATCTAAATCTATCCCCTCCTGTGTCACATTAGAAAATGAACAAATTCTAAGGGATAATAATAAAATAAAATGTAACAAAATACAAGATAATAAGATAAAACAAAAACCAACACATTGGAATAGGATGAAACAAATAGAAGGAAAATCCCAAGAGAAAGCACAATAGAGACCCTCTCATTTGCAAACTCCAGAATATATACACAAAAAAACACTAGAAGCCATAATATATACACAAAAGACCTGTAGGTTAAAATTATATATATATAATAAAATATAATATATATAATAAAGGTAATAAAATAATTTTTAAAAATAGGAAAAGTCCTTATAAGACAAGGAATCTCCAAAGATGCCATTGAGTTTGTTTTTTGTAGACCATTTACAGCTTAAGAGCAGGGTTTTTTGGGGGGTGCACACCTTTAATCCCAGCACTTTTCGGGCAGAGAGAGGTGGATCTCTGTTTGAAGCCAGCCTGGTCTACAGAGTGAGTTGCAGGACAGCCAAAACTATGCAGAGAAACCCTGCCTCAAAAAATAAATAAAATTTAAAAACTGAATAAATCAGTCAATAAATAAAATATACAGTGACAGAATATTTTCTGACTTATGTTTGTGACTTGAGTACATACAGACATAATTTCAGAAAGTTGATATTAAGGCTGGTCCCAAAGACAAAAGTGATCAGAGAGTAAATGTCGGTTTCTGTAGTCTCAGGTAGTGCTTCTGAGTGTTTGGTGGCAGAAAACCTCTCAAGTTCTTCAGTGTCTGAGGATGAAATTCTGACTGCCATAAACAGCAAGCAGCTACAGAAACCAAACCTGTCCTGGAGTAAGACCCAGCCATCCAACATCTGTGCAGTATTAGCTGAGGAGCAGAAGGTCTTGCAGTCCCTCCGACACCTCAATGAAAGGCTCTACTGTAAGTGTGGGAGCGCAGCTTCTGTAAGGAACACCCTGTTCCTAAGCTTATATTAGATCTGTATTTATTTAAAACTTTGAAGTAAAAATACAAACTGTATCTAGGGAAATCATCTTAATAAATCATCTAAAAATTGTGAATATTGTTAATATTTTAGATGATTGCAGATACACAATATTATTTATAATGATACCAATTTCTATACTATTGTGTATATGAACATAAGCTGGGCGTGGAAGTACAAACCTTTAATCCCAGCACTCTGGAGGCAGAAGCAGGCAGGGTTGAGGCCAGCATGGTCTACAGAGCGAGTTTCAGGACATCCAAGGCTGTTACACAGAGAAACCCTGTCTCAGAAAAAAAAAAAAGTATTAATATATTGCTTGTGTTTTAACAATAACAGACTAAGTATTTATACTGATCATCATGAAAATAACTTATCAAGTATTTTTTAAAACCTCAACTTTGGATACACATACACAGAATTCTTAAAGGTAAGTGCATGTGGGCATGGAGCAATGCCTATAGTATCAGCAGGAGGTAGTTACAGCAGGAGCAGCAGGGCCAGCTGAGGGCCAGCCTGGGGGGACATGAGAAGATCCTGTCTTTAAGAAAAAAAATTGAAAATATTTTTTAACTAGGAAAGTAAGGGTAGAGCCACAGCAAACTTTCCAGCTGAAGAGACTTGGTTAGTGGAATAATTAAAAGAAAACAATATAGTAGTGTCACAGAAAATTCTCCACCATTACATTAGACCATCAAAAGATCTTTGCCTTCCACCACAAAAAGTGAGAAGGTTTTTAAAAAGACACAAGTTTGTATTTCTTCACCTTGAAGAAATACAGCCGAGGGAAGGGAGAAAAATTTGTTTGGTGCTATAGAAGTGTAGCCTAGTGTACACCTCACAGTAAGTACAGCCCTTGTTCATACTGCCTTCATGGTTTATAAGCCTAAAGCAAAAAAACATAATTGAAAATGATCTCAAACTGCTAACACCCCCAAAATAATTGAGAAAACATATATTAAGATCTCTGAGAGATAGGGTCTTTATTCCAATCTTCCAAAAATTATTACAAATGAGATCTAAGGGAAATGAATACTCAATAGTCATAAAAAGCTAATCTAGGGGCTGGAGAGATGGTTCAGCGGTTAAGAGCACCGTCTGCTCTTCCAGAGGACCCGGGTTCGATTCCCAGCACCCACATGGCAGCTAACAACTGTCTGTAGTTCCAGTTCCAGGCAAACACCAAGGCAAATAAATAAATAAATAAAGTTTAAAAAAAAAAAAAGCTAATCTATAAAGAAAAAATCCATTAAAAATTAAAAGAAATCACAATACATACTAAATAGAACCCAAGAAAATATTATATAATAAAATTACCAAACACAGGAAACAATAAAATAGCTATATTTTTGTATTTTTAAATAATCAGAAATATCTTTCAAAATCCAGTAAGTAAATATGCAACATAAAATGACTTAGCCTGTTTGGAAAATTACAAGGCCTATAATGGAAGATTTGAATACATTTAAAATTGAGCTGATTATTTATAAACAACAGATTAGAGACATGCGAAGAAAAATTAATAAACTAGACAATAAATCAGAAATGTCTATCCAGAATAAAGTACAAAGAGGTGAGAAATAGCAAAGTAGAGCTCAAATGACAAAGCTGAAAGATCTGAGGCCAGGGAGGTGATCACAGCTGCGAAGTTTTGTAATTTAATGAATACTACCAACATATAGAGTGAAAAGCCCATTTCAAAATAAATAAAAAGAAGTTCTTGGGGGCTGAAGAGATGGCTCAGTGGTTACGAGCATTGGCTGCTCTTCCAAAGGTCCTAGAGTCAAGTCCTAGCACCCATATGGTGCTGTCTGTAATCCCATTTCCAGAGGATCTGGACAGATATACTTGCAGGCAAAACAAGCGCACATAAAATTTGAAAGAAAATAAATCTCTTGTGTAAGAGGGATTTCAAGCTCAGGCATAGGAAGTGTGGGAAGTTCATTGCATAAGAATGGCTGGCTGGCCTGGAACTCACTGTATAGACCAGGCTAGCCTCAATCTCATAGGACTATTTCTGTGGTCAGTAGGAAAAGTCTCATATATAAATAATTTTGATACATAATAAATAAATAATATTTGTAATAATATAAAATAAATATTTTTTTTTTTTAAAAAACTTTATTTATTTGCCTTGGTGTTTGCCTGGAACTGGAACTACAGACAGTTGTTAGCTGCCATGTGGGTGCTGGGAATCGAACCCGGGTCCTCTGGAAGAGCAGACGGTGCTCTTAACCGATGAGCCATCTCTCCAGCCCCTAAAATAAATATTTGATAATTTTAATTGGTATTAATTCTTAGTGATTCTCTTTATATACATAACTGATTATTTTTGTGTCATGTATGATTTTTCAGATGTACAAGAAGCTATTTGCAAAAACCCATCCATTAAAAATACTTTACAGCTAATACCACTTCTGGTAAGTATTTGCTAAGTTCCACTTTGGTGGTTTTATGTAGACATCACTAGAGATAAGAACCTTTGAAGGGGCTGGAGAGATAGCTTTGCAAAGGACCAACCAGCCTGGCGATTCACAATCATCCTGTTTTGGAACAACTGTAGTTCCTGGGGATAGGATGTCCTCCACTGACCTCAGATGAACAGTCACACATGGTACACATATATGTGTGCAGACAAAACACTCATCCACACAGAATAAAACATATAAATCTTTTTCATGTGAGAACCTTTGGAGGTCTTGAAGGGGAGGATGCAGACCGAATGCCTCAAGTTCTGAAATCCTGACAGGAAAGAGTGAGGCTGTTGAAGCATCCACATCTCTCAGCCCGTACCACCTGTGAACAGTATTTGTGGAGTGCTTGCCCTGGACGTGGTCTGAGGAGGGTAGTATTGAGAGGGAAGCCACAAGGCTGGAGAGATGGCTTCCAGAGGACCAGGATTTGATTCTCAGCACCCACATGGCAGCTCACAACTGCCTGTAGTTCCAGTTCCCAGTTCCAGACAAACACCAAGGTAAATAAATAAAAAAGTTTATAGAGAAGGAAGCCACACTGCCCTCTCCACTCACCATGACTCCTCAGCACACAGTTTGGAGCATCCTGTTGGCAAGTACTTGTTTCATACTAGCTTAGGATTTTCGTACATTTTTTTATACCTACCTAATTTGGTAATATTTCCAGTGATCCTCTTCCTTCCTAACAAAAATGTTATGATTCAAAATTTGGAAATTTTAACTATCTTTACTTTGATTCATGCATTATGAGACATTGTTTAAATTCAAATTTTAAATACATTTTTTTCTCAAAGAACATCAGAATCTATGGAGAAATGTCAATTAATGACCTAGAGCATCAAATCTGTGACACAGATACTTAAGTTTTAGCATTTATCCAAGCATAATTTCAGTGAGTTATGGATAACAGTTTTATCATGATGTGTACTAATCCACTAGCAATGGGTAACCATCTAACTAAATTAGGTTCAAATGCTGGCTTAGTGGATTTTTTGTTTCTTTGTTTTTTCAAGACAGGGTTTTTCTATGTAGCCCTTTCTGTCCTGGAACTCACTTTGTAGACAAGGCTGACTTTGAACTCACAAAGTTCCTCCTGTCTCTGCCTCTGAATGCTGGGATTAAAGGTGTGCGCAACCACCACCTGGCTTAAAATAAAATATATTTAATGATTTTTTAAGAAGGAATTTTACCTTTGATCTAAAATGTATATTTAACATTGCTAGATCCTTACTTGGCTTCCAAGTGCTTTTGTTTTGTTTTTTAAAGATTTCTTTATCATGTATACAGTGTTCTGCCTGCATGTGTCCCTGCAGCCCAGAAGAGGGTACCAGATCTCATTGCAGATGGTTGTGACCCACCATGTGGTTTTTGGGAATTGAACTCAGGACCTCTGGAAGAGCAGCCAGTGCTCTTAATGGCTGAGCCATCTCTCCAGCCCTTTCAAAAAAAAAAAAAGAAAAGAAAAGAAAAGAGGAGGAGGAAAAAAGAAAGAAAGAAATTATACTTGACCATTTACACAACAGAAGACAGAAAGTTCTGCATTGTGTTGTGTTGTGTTTTTTGATACAGGGCATCATGTAGTTAGCCTTGAACTTGATCCTCCTGTCTCACGTCCCAAGTGCACCAACCACCACCCACCCCTGGATTTAGAAAGCTGCCCTTAAGGATCTGGAGAGGTGGAGTAAAGTGCTTACTGCACAAGTGTAAGGCCTTGAGTTCAGATCCCAGCCTATATAACAACAGGCCATCCCTTAGGCATGGAAACAGGCAAATCTCAGGACTCTATTCCAGCCAGTCAGCCAAAATCGTCATCTTCAAGTTCAGTGAAGAGACCCTGTCTCAAAAAAGTAATAATAAAATAAATTGGGGTGAGAAAAAAAATACCTAAAGTTACCCTCTTGTCTCCAGGCACATATACACACCTGCCCACATACAACCACAACCATACACACGCCATAAGGGAGTTTCTTTGACACACATTACCAACAGTAAAACATGAAGACTGAATTATTCCTCTCCATATGATGCCCTACATAGAGCAAGGCACAGCATTGTTGAAATTGATATATGTATCATCTAAGAATTTTTATTTGAGTTTAGTCTTCTTCAGGACCATAATGTGAAAGGAGAATGACCTGTAAACATTTGTGGATCTGACAAGAGAATCCTCTGAACTCTCTTACAGAACAGCCTGCCAAGGGTCAGGCTCTCTCCTGATGTGGGATCCAGAGTCCAGAGAAAATACTGACCAACTGTGACAGCCACTGCTTACTGGAATCAATATTTTTCAGAATCTTGTAAATAAATTCTGTATTTCCGCATTTATTAATAATTTAAAACACTAGACTTTTATGTTTATAAAAGTAAATTATAATGTAGGTAATGGAAGTGAATTTCTAGCTTATATTTATGCTGCAAATTATACTTTATTATGTATTTTCTTGATACATTTTTAATGAATGAACTACTTCACTGTTTTTAATAAGCATGCTAATGGATATAAATTTTCTCTATTTAAAAGAAAAAGAAGCTATTTTATTACTCAAATTATGTATTAGGTATGATAGTGAAGCATTGTTTTCTGAAATTCCTATTCCTAATAAATTTTTATATAAGTATCCAAAATACTTATGATTAATAACATCCTCCATAAATAATAAAGCTGATTAAGACTTTGCAGGACCTCTGCCTTTTCATGTGATGAGGAGGTTGAGTACTAGCTCACATGCTCAGTGATTAATATCATTTTATTCAAGGGTCAGTAGTTTCCATAGAAACTGACATTTTAAAAATTCAAAGTAAGGACTGGAAAAATGGGTAGGCATCTAAGAGTGCTTGTTCTTCCAAAGGACTAGACTAGGGTTCTCAGGACCTACTTTGGTGACTCACAACTCCAGCTCCAAGGGATCTGACACCTCCTGGCTTCCACAGGGCTGCTCACACACATAAGTAAATACACAAACACATACATGTAAACAGTATAGTTTTAAAATTCAAAGGGGTCAGATGGCAAGCATGAAAACTAGTGTACTAGATAACTTTCCTCTAATCAGTACTTTTCATTCACTATTAGGAATAACTATTTGTACAAGTACACATATCAGAGGATTGCTTTCTAAAATATTGAAACAAAGCCAAAAGTATATGATCTTTCAAAAATGGTTTATATTTATAGGGCCAGATGTGGTGGTACATGCCTTTAATCCAGCACTTAAGAGACAGAGGCAGAGTTTGCCTGTGTCTATCTCTATGAGTTTGAGGCCAGCCTGGTCCACATAGTGAGCTCCAGTCCAGCCAGAGCTGTTACACAGAAAAGCCCTATTTACGTTTTTCCTTGTGTGCTTTCATTGCACATAGTACTTTGTTATACAGGACATCGTCACACGAGCATATTCGCCCCACACTTCCCATATCTTCCCTTCATTTCCTCCCCGCTCCTGTTAGCTCTTTTTGTTCACCTACTCTGTTTTCATCAATATCCCAATCAAAGTGTACTGAGGAGAACTTCCAGACTCCGAGAGCAATTAAAAATACATGCTGGAGCTAGGGACATACTTGAATAGCATGCATATGGATTTGATCTAAAAAAAAAAATGTAAATAAAAACACTTTCTGTATTAATAAGAGTGAAGAAAGTAGACATCCTTGCTTCTCTAATGTAGTGCTTAAAGTCTTTTTGTTAAAGCCTTCTCAAAAAAGAAAAACATTCTAATTGAAAATTAGAAACAATTGGAAGTTTGTTTTGACTGCAACAAACCAGTGATACTGCATACCTTTAATCCCAGCACATGGTAGGCAAGAGTTCAGGAGGCCAGCCTGATCTACACAGCTAGTTTCAGGTAGCCAAGGCTACATAGTGAGCCTCAGTCTCAAAAACAAAACAAAACTGCAACAATCTGACTATGCCATGAATGCATAGCTGGCCATGGTGGAATATACTTGTGATCCTGGGAATCAGGAGGGTCATTCATTCAAATTCAGCTATACACTGATTTCAAGGCCAGCCTGGGCTACATGAGATCTTTCATCAGGCCTGCCATAAGTGGCACATGCCTTTAATCCCAGTACTCAAGAGGCAGAGGCAAGCAAGTGAGTTCAAGGCCTTCCTGGTCTACAGAGTTCCAGGTCAGCCAGGGCCATGCAGAAGATGGCTCAGCAGTTAAGAGCACTAACTGTTCTTCCGGAGAACCTGAGTTTGATTCCCAGCATGCACATGGCAGCTAGCAACTGTCTGTAATTCCAAGATCTGACACACTTATACAGTTAGTTATACATGCAGGAAGAACACCAATTCACATAAAATAATAAAATTTTTAAAATCTTGTCTCAAAGCAAACAAAGGGGCATTAGGATGGTTGAGTGGGTAGTCTCCTGCTGCTGAGCCTGACAATATGATACACATGTCCACAGAGACATTCAAACAGAATAAAGTGCAATATATTAACTAAAATAATAAAAGTAGATACTCAAGAAAATAGACACATGTCTACAGAAAAAGTTGATACAGATATTCATGGGGTATAAATAATCATAGCTAATTCATAAGTTTATAAATCAATGAGTACAAATGTAAAATATAGACCCAGCAAGATGACTGAGTGGCACTTGCCCCGGGGACCTAACAATCTGAATTCCATGCCCAGAACCCACATAATGAAAGGTGTGACCTGATTCACCCAGGTTGTCATCTGATCTCCACATATGTGCACACAAAATAAATAAATGTAAACAAAATTTAATCTGATTTATCTACACACTGGAATATAGAAATAGAATAACATGATACAAAGTGGATGAGTCATTAAGTTACTGTGAAAGGACTCGCACTGAAGAATCATACATTGCATGAAGACTCATTTGAAAATGGACAAGCAGCTCCGGGCTATGGGGTGAAACAGGGAATCCCTGCAAGGAGATAGGGTCTTTCTAGTTGGTTATGCAAACGTCCGCCAAGAAATGTTAGGGTTTCCAGTCTGTGAATGCTTTAATACACGGACAAGTGTTGTGGTATTTGAATTACATTTCAATATATCTGTTATTTAAAAAGTTAGAACTACAAAAGGTATAATGAAAAAGAAGAAGACAAAAGAAGCAGTGGCAGTGATATCTGTAGGGCCAAGGAAAAGGAAAGCCAGAAAAGGGAGAAGCAAAAGAAAAAAAATAATTCAAGAAAAAGTATTTTTATTATAAATAAATGAATGAGCAGGGCAAGCTGGCTCACACCTACACTTAGCACTCAGGAGGTGGAAGCAGAAGAATAAGGAGCCTAAACTCCATTCTTTTTTACATACCAATTGCTAATTTTAATGGGACTTTTAAAACAAATATATAAGTTTAAAAGCTAGATATTAAACCAGGTGTGGGGCCCCTTACCTCTAATCCCAATACTTGGATGCTGAGGTGGAAGGACTGAGTATGTGAGGTCATACATGTTAGGGTTTTGTGCCTTTTTCTTCTCTTCTTGCCCTTCTTTTTTTTTCCTCCTCCTCCTCTTCCTCCTCTGTCTCTCTCTCTCTCCCTCTCCCTCCCCCTTTCTCTCTCCCTCTCCCTCCCTCCCTCTCGCTCCCTCCCCCTCCCTTCTCCAGATATCCAAATTCCCTAAAATAAACTCTCTATGTGGCACCTGGCAGTGAGTGTTTGAGTGTCTCTCCCATGTGCAAAAAACTAACAATACAGCTACACAGTAAATTAGAGGTCAGCCTAGTCTGTGAACTATGAAACTATCTCAAAACAACCACACAAACACTAGAAATAATAGCTTTTTTTAAAATGTAGATTAGAAATTAAAGCTATCAGAAAAGCTATTTAATCAACAGTGTGGTATTTGAATTACATTTCAATATATCTGCTATTTAAAAAGTTAGAACCACAAAAGATGTAATGAAAAAGAAGAAAAAGAAAATCCCTTTTATTATTTGTTTTTTTCCCAAGTCAAGAACTGGCATCTTGGAGCCCATTCCCTATAGAGGAACACCTTACCAGCCTTAACAGTGGGATGGGTGTCTTGGACCTACCTCAAGTGGATATGCCAGACTGAACTGACTTACCTTGGGACTCCTTGCCCTCCTTGGGGAATGAATGGGAAATGACATTGGGGGAGGCTGAGGGAGGACTGGGAGGGACTGGGAGGAGGGAAGGGAGGGAGGACAAGCAAGATGTCACTTCATGCACCAGGAACATATAGTCTGATCATACTCCAAAAGGCTCCACAAACTGCCCGTGTCCTTCGACAGTCATCTACCTTTGGAGGATTTAGTTCCTGTCCCTCCAGGTTCCTCCGTGGTTGTTTCTGAGTCAGTGAGCTCCCAATAGCTCCAGCCAGCCATCTCTGTGGGTCTCCTCCTCATGATCCTGATTCTTTTGCTCATATATTCTCTCCTCTCTCTTGAACTGGACCAGGAGCTTGATGCTGTGGATCTCTGCTTCTGCCTCTATCCATTGCTGGATGAAGTTTCTATAATGGCAATTAAGGTGATCATTCATTTGATTATAGGGGAAGTCCTATTTAGGCATCAGCTATATTGTTGCTTGGCATCCTAGCCAGGTACATCTTGTGGGTTCTTGGAGGTTTCCTTAGCACCAGGTTTCTTTCTATTTCCAGATGATATGATAGTATACATAAGTGTCCCCAAAAATTCTACCAGGGAACTCCTACAGCTGATAAGCACCTTCAGCAGTATAGCAGGGTACAAGATTAACTAAAAAAAAATCAATAGCCCTCCTATAAACAAATAATAAAAGGGCTGGAAAAGAAATCAGGGAAATATCACCCTTTATAATAGCTGCAAATTGCATTAAATATCTTGGGGTAACACTAACCAAAGAAGTGAAAGATATGTATGACAAAAACATTAAGTCACTGAAGAAAGAAATTGAAGAAGATATCAGAAAATGGAAAGATCTCCCATTCTCCTGGACAGATAGAATCAACATAGTAAAAATGGCAATCTTACCAAAAAATAATCTACAGATTCAATGTAATCCCCATCAAAATCCCAACACAATTCTTCACAGACCTCAAAAGGACAATACTCAACTTCATATGAAATAATTTTTAAGAAAATAAAAACACATCGGTGTAGGAGTAGGGCCTCATTGGAGGCTGAGACAGGAACATCAAGAGCTCAGGTTTAGCTTTGAGGATCAAAAGAGTCATCGGCCAGCTCAGGCTATGAGACCCTGTCTCACATTCTGATGGAGGGTTGGGGGACAGCTTTGAGGAAGTGGCTCAGTGTATATGAGTATTTTTAATGCAAGTATGAAGATGAGTTCTAATTTCCAACACTTAAGTGAAAATTACTATGCATGTCTATAAACCCCAGTGGGGGAGGCAGGTCCTCAGAGCTCATTGGCCAGCCAAGCCAGCCAACCTAACCAGAACAAAGAGCTTTTAGCTCAATGAAAGAGCCCATTCCAAGGCAATAAAATCAAGAGAGTTAAAGGAAAATAGCAATGCCCTTGTCTGACATCTGTGAGCAGATATTCACACACTCACACTTAGTAAGTTCATTTAAAAAGGGGAAAAGAAAGAAAAGTGAAGGGTTGGGAGGGAGGGTAGAAGCGAGGTTGGCTGCATGTATTTCTTTGACTAGCATTTGTTTGTGCTTGGAGACCTGTACCCTACACCTCTTTTACTAAGAAATTCTTTTTTTCCAAAAAGATTTTAAATGTTTTATTACTGTGAATGAGAAAGAAACAGAGAAGTGGAGAGAGAATGCAGATGTGCATATATGGTGGTGTTCATAGGAAAACCAAAGGATAACTTTCACAAGTTGGTCTCGCCTCATTGAGAGGGATCTTTCCAGTTGTTTATGCTCCTTCCCAGCAGGCTGGCTAGCCCATGAGCTTCCAGATAATGGTTCCTTTCCCCCTGCCATCTCACTGTAGGAGTGCTGGGACAGCATCTGCCTTCTTCCCCAGGAGCAGGGATTAAACTCTGGTTATGAAGCTTTTGCTTTCAAGTACTTTACCCACAGCTCTGCTTCACTATTCCTCTTACCACTAAACTCTTTTCTACACTTCCTGCAAATAAAAACTTGGCTTCCAACTCTACATGAGCCTTCTCTCTAACCCCAACATTCAGCATTTAAAGGTACATATTCCTGGTCTGAGACTTTGTAGTAGAGTGCTTGCCTAGTAAACACAAAACCTTATGCTTGATCCCCAGCACCAAACAAAATTGGATATGATGGCACAAGCCAGTAACCTCAGCACTAGGGAGAGGGAGGCAGGAGAATCATAAGGTCAAAGCCATCCTCTAATACATAATGAGTTTGAAGCCAGCTTGTGCTACATGAGATCCTATCTATAAATAAATAATTTTTCAAAGTGTTTATTCCTGAACTGCTTGTGGTCCACTGTTTCCTTGTGTCTGATAATGTTTTTTGTGGCTCGCAGTTTGGAGGTGTCAGGCCATTGCTGTAGAGGCCTCTGGTGGCAGGTGAAGCACAGCATGACAAGAACATCACACAACTGAAGCACCCTGGGTTCTAAGGCCTGACCTAGGCCTTCAGTTCAGGTATTCGGCAGAACACCCCCATGAGAACAAGGAACTAAAAGTCTAAAAGTCTGTCCCAGGAAACAAAGTGACCCAGCCCAGATAGCCGTAATCAACTCAGATAGGACATAATGGTCGAACCTGAGATTAAAATACCAAAAGTTCCAAGCAGAATAGCTGTGACCAACACCCGGTTGTAAAAAACCCCTAACCCAGCTGACCTTGAGGCAACCCCATGATGATTATAGTATGACTTCTAAAGTGACCAATCATGTATTGCCCCAGTTGCTATGGTGATTTTATGGGTTTTTTAGCCTTTAAAAGAGAGATGAGATTGTTAATCGAGGATACGCCCTTGCTCCCGAGGCAGGGAGGTGGCCCGCCTGTACAGACAAAATAAATCCTCTTGCTATTTGCATCAACTGGACTGGAGTCTGGGTTCTTGGGGCCCCCCTTCCTGAGGATAGTACCCTGACTCTAGGGTCTATCAAACAAAGCTGTGAACTGAAGTAGTGTACTTAGGGAGTCTTGGATCAGGACTTATTAAAGGATGAAATGGACATAACACATTCATGAATACATAACACATTCAAGAATGAAATGATGCTGCTGCTTCTTTGTCTACCAGGGAAGGATGGGGAAAGGTTCAGACCAGGTCACTGAACCGTGGCTTCTACCATCCAAGGGACCATGCAAGCCTCCCCCCTCCATTCTTAAAACATCACATATCCTCAGAGAAGACCACACCTATCAGGCCAACCCATCCCATGTCATTGCTCATTATACCAAATGGCCAAATTGCCACATTTTCCCTTTTTTGTCTAAAATAAAAAAGAGGTTTCTAATCCTAATTTAAATAAAACTATATAAATAAGAACAGTTATCAAGTATTGTTCAGAGAAAGGAAAAGAAAATAGTCTTAACAAGGAATAAAATTACATCCAACAGGAACAAATATAAAGACGGAAATATATCCTAGACATCCAGACCATAATAATAGGCAATTTTATAGAGATTACTTGCCCTGGCCAGAGGATCTTCAGCGTGGACCTGAAACTGGGGGTGACACAAATGAAGAAACAGGAACACAGAGGAATTTTCATTCAAGCTTTGGCACACTTTATTCTTCCAGCCATCATTTAAATAGAATCTCTGTGTGAAGAATGCCATAGCTGGGAGGAAGGAGAGGATTATTCAAAAAGGTCGCAAACTTCAGGAGAGAAGTAACAGACAGGGTAGAACTGATATAGAAATCTATCTGTTCTCAGTTGAATGCCTGGAGAATGTCACCTGCTGATCTGAGAGGATCAAAGCAAGCCACCTGAATTCATGGCCTAGCTTAAAACAATAGGGGCTAACTGTAGAAGCTAATTTATAAACTGAAAAATGGCTAAACTAGGCTTTGGATCCCAACATTTCCTCCCTTACTGTAGCGGGAAACCAGAAGACACCCAGGTAACTCCATGATGTCAAAGTACTGGAGTCAGGCAGGGTGTGGTCAACTGGAAAGAATGTCAGAAAGAAAGCACCCCCCCCCAAGAGACAGCACAGAAGAGGAAGGGCCGGACCCCAGGCGTCTGGACTTGTGGCATGGTGAGGAAGGACTGCTTGGTTGGAAATCCTCCTGCGCGCACTGCTTCTCCACCCTTTCTCCTCCCCCCAGCACCCCCTTTTCTGTAAGTGACTTTTAGATAATAAATATTACTTAATATATATCTCATGGTGGGTTAATTATCGTAATATCTGGCAGCCCAACGTGGTGCTGTTTCCACAGAACCCAGCCGAGTCCCCCAGCCTTAGGGCAGGTGGCTATTTTGGATTCAGGACTTGCTCCCAGCCACTTGGATCTCCTGGCAGAGCCAGTGAGAGCAGCAAGTAAGTGGGAATCTGAGAGACCAGATCGAGCCGGTTGTGATGGCATACGCCAGTAGGATTTGCTGAAGGAGGCAAAGGCACAACTCTTGAGTTCAAAGCCAGCCTGGTGCCCCAGGGGAGCCACCTTGTTTTGAGCACCTGAAGTGAGACAGAAAATAGATGAAATATATAGGGACCAATATTATCTCACTTTTATTTTAAATCTTAATTCTTACTTCTTTCTGCATTTCTTACTCTCTTACTCTAAAAATCTTGTCTGCACACAATACTTTCTGATGGTTCAATATCTTCAGTTAATAGTATTCATTGGATTCTCCACTATAAAAAACAATTTCTCCTATCAGCACTCTCTAAGGCATCCAGAAGGAAGATGGGGCCCCCACTGAAAAAAGAAAAAGAAAAAGAAAAAGAAAGACCCTTGAGACAGAGAAAGAAGGAACCTGCTGTATGTCACTCAGTGATCATTTTTGAGGTATAGACCATTCAGGGCAGCTATAAGATAGTTTCATATCATATCTTTAACAAGAATTTCAGATGGATCTACTCAGTACGATGAGAATTGTTATATATGTTTATAGAATGGTTATATATGTGTATAGTTACTTCATTAGGAATTAACCATTGTTTTAGTTTTACAAGACCCCACAGAGATACCGCCACCCACAGGCCAGCATGAAGCAACTTAATGAAAGAACTACGTCCCTTTCCCAATAAGCTGGTCATCCAAGGGAGGGTTATGGTCAATTATCATTTTGATACGATGGTTGTATCCTTGAGTAGAGGATAGAATGATACTATAGATGTAGGAATTTCTTTAAAAGAGAGAGAGAAAGAAAAGGGAATAGATAGGAGATCATTATACTTGCAAACAACTATTAACCAAAGGATGAATGAAAAATGAATCACCATGGTACAGATGTTTGTATATTGATACAAATGGGAAATCAATCTATATGTTTGATTGAGATAATATATATATTGCTACAAAGTTGAACATGGTACAAATGTTTGTATATTGATACAAATGGGAAATTAATCTGTATGTTTGATTGGGATAATATATACTTTGATACGAAGTTGAATGTATAATTGCCTTATTTTGCACGTGTCTACCTCTGTTTAAAATATTTTGCACATTGATGTGTATTAAGTACATTGTCATTTCCATAA
The DNA here is from genome assembly GCA_004025045.1 of Sigmodon hispidus. Lineage (NCBI taxonomy): Eukaryota > Metazoa > Chordata > Mammalia > Rodentia > Cricetidae > Sigmodon > Sigmodon hispidus. The sequence goes on from PVIH01004169.1 coordinate 19,957, forward strand.
TGCAATTTCTACCTCTAATTATTTATGCTAGTCATAACATTTGTTGTAATATATACACAAGTTGTTTTATATAACTCTGTTTAGATATATTTATATATATATTGATATATAGTTAGGATATTGTCATTTGATACAAAATGTGTATTTTGGTCAATATTCATAAGATTGTTAAACTTGAAATTATTATGGAGGAGCTGTACACTCATTTTGGAATGCCTATTCTTACAATGTTAGCTTTACTTTCTTGGTTGATTGGAATTGCAGATTACGGCTACTCAGATTTGCCACCTAACAGTCAGGATACTCAGGCTTTTCAGAAACATGTTAGAATATACCAGATAGATAGGCATCTTCAACCACTTCATAGACCAAGAGAATATGGCATTCAAGATTTTGTTATCTCGAATTTGGCCTTGAGAGACATGACAACTCCTGGCATCACCATTCCTTTCCCGAGGTGGTGTTGAGCATCACAGACATCTTGCAAAGAGATTGTCTTGTTCGGTGAATAATGGCCTGAGGGGCAAAGGACTGCACTTGCCCTGACTGCTGTCAACGTGCTCACTGTCCAATATGGAGGAGCAGGATGAAGGATAGAGACTGCCGAAGCCTGCCTAGACAGGATAAGATGTTCTTACCCAAAAATATCCTGCTTCTATAGAGACTTTTCAGACATCATAGGCCAGTAGCCACAAGGGTAGATGCTCCCGTTGTACAGAGAAGTGGTGGATGACTGTCCAGGTGGTTAATTGTTGTTGTCTTCTCCTAAATTTTGGAAGTTACTTCATCATGCTTCCGACTTCAGGTATATATTTTCCTTCTCAGGTCTTGACAGTGTTGAAGACTGGATAGTTGAGGTTTTATTACTTCACATCTCAGCAAAGACACTCAGATATTAGAACTTTATTGTTCGAGATAAACAGCTTTGAAGCAATCTCTGTGTATTTCCTCATATCAACATTGTAGACATTAAAATGCACCTTGTATTTGTTGCTTGTTAGTGGTAGTTTGACCTCACTTATGTTAGTACCTTTCTCTTCCCCAGACACCGCCTTATAATGATCCCTATAGTATGTAGTTTTATACTTGGTTTAGAACTTTCTTATTTAGACAAAAGAGGGAGATGTAGCAGGAAACCAGAAGCCACCCAGGTAAACTCCATGATGTCAAAGTACTGGAGTTGGGCAGGGCATGGTCAACTGGAAAGAATGCCAGAAAGAAAGCCCCCCCCAAGAGACAGCCCAGAAGAGGAATGGCTGGACCTCAGGCATCTGGACCTGTGGCATGGTGAGGAAGGACTGCTCGGTTGGAAACCCTCCTGTGCGTGCTGCTTCTCCACCCTTTCTCCTCCCCTGAACACCCCCTTTTCTGTAAGTGACTTTTAGATAATAAATATTACTTAATATATATCTCATGGCGGGTTAATTACCGTAATACCTTAAAATTATTTTATGAGGTGAATCAATCAGTTATCATATGAATGGGCATTAACCAAAAGGGGGAAACAGAGGCCTGATCATCCAGGAGTTTTCCAGCTCAGCAGAGGAAACCTTCTATGGCTTGGCAAAAGAAACTTCCTTTCTACATGGCAGATGTCTTTTTTAGGAGGAGAGAGTTTAGGTTACTAATATTAACACCTCTGGACATGAACCTCTATGCAATCAGGCTTGTTCCTCAGGAGATTCAGACGCAGAACACATGGTCCTCTCCTTGCAGTGCTTCGCCTCTCACCCTCATTGGTACCCAAGCTTGCTTGCAAGCAAGCCTGCATAGCTCTGAATACTATGCAGTTCCCAAAGGAATCTCATCACCTGAGGATTCTCAAACTCTTGATCTGCAAGATAACAAACCTGTATAGGTATGGAGGCCAGGAAGTCTACTTGTTGGTAGTGAGTCTGTCAAATGCCCATAGTCCAAAAGCCAATAAAGCAAAAATCCTATAAAGGGTCGTAAAAGGGAAGGTTAAAGGGTAGCAACCCAAGGGGCGATGGAAAACTAGCTTTTAAACCATCCTTCCTCCTGCTCTCTTTGCTTTTTCCTATGCTCCAATCCTTCTCTAACCTAGCCATACTATCTCTAATGCAAAGTGTCTAAAGGGTGGGCTAGCACATTCATTACACAGTAAGAAGAAAGCATGCATCTAAAAGAATAAGTCCTGACTGCCAAAGAACAGAGCCACACTCTGGGAAAGGAAAGCAACCAGCTTCAAAGTCTGAGCAAAATTTGCATTAAAAGACAGGAGCTGTTGACTCAGTTTCTGCTGAGAGGGCAGGGCAGCTGCTCTTCTGCTCTCTTTTTTGAGCTGTCAGCTTCAGTCAGCAGGAAGTCCTTGACTCTGACCCAGGAGACTGAAGTCTAGGAGTGTTCGAGGTACGAGTCATCTGCATCCTGTGGAAAAAAACACAAACAGACCCTCTCCTCCACACCAGAACTGAGTCTGGTCTAAGTTAAGTGCCATCTGCCAGATTTTTTCATTGAACCTGAGGCCACATTGTTAAGCCTCCAGTATCTATCAGCTGCAGTAAGTGACTCAGAATTCATAGTTAAAACATTTAAAATATAAAAAATGAAGGATAAATGGTCTTTGGGCATGGCAGCATACTCTCCCTTCTTAGTTTTAAAAAGACAAGCTTTAAGAGTGCAATGAGAGTGGCTTCCACAATTGTCAGACCCATAGAAATTATAAGAAATCTGAGTCTAAAGCACAAAATTTAGCAAAACTTAATCTGTTTTCATTACTTTTGCGAACTATATAAGCAATGGCTTTTTAACATCTTTACTTTTTCCCCAGAATGTGCAGAGGCAAAAATAAGAAGAAAACAAGTATCAAAAGAAACATGCACATAGGCCATCATTCCAAAGGAGGGAATATGAGAAACATCCATCTGTCAAAATGCCCCGAGGATTCATTCCAAAATAGGCTATTGATAGAAATTTCATATACAAAGAACACTGTTTGACTATTTGAGTGGCTTGGTCCTTTGTGATCTTGAAATAAAATGTCAAAGATCCAGCATTAAGATGAAATCTCTGATGGGCTTAAATTATATTATCAAATGCATTAAACATAACATATGTTGCTTCAGTAAGCTGATCAGCACAGGCATTTCCTTCACTAGGAAGGTCAGAATGAGCCCACAAACATCCCACGTAAAGTAACTGAGTTCTATCCCACAATAGCCTATATTTTTAATAAAAGCTAATATACTTTACTCACAGGCACAATATAACTAGCTGTTTCTAAAGGGCCAAGGATCCATGCCACATATTGACTGTCAGTGAACAGGTTAAATAGTTCAGGAGAATATGTATTTAAGACTAGCTATACAGCTAGAGACTATGCTGCTTGAGCAGATTTGGCTGCTGTGATTTGCACCTCTGTAAGTGGTGGAGAGACCACCATTGCACAGCATTTTTTGGCATTCTTTAAAGGTCATAATGAAATAACTCTGGGAAAACACACTGAATCTTTAAAAAGTCAATAAATTTTGGAGGAAGGAAAATGATTTTTAAACTCATATGTTTTTGAGCACATAAAAAGTCCATCCTGAATTAGTGGCTTATACCCATGAGTGTCATAAATATCCAGAGTTCATGCTGCTCAGAAACCTGCTATGTGGCCTGGAGCCTGGCCTTCATTCTTATGTTAAAAACCCTGGCTGCCCAGGCCTCTAGAGCCTAAGATGGGTTAAACAGGTTAAACTGAAGGCTCCTGCTGCCACTACTAGTGAGCCTTGAAGCCTAGGGCTTGGTAGTAGTAGCAAGGCTGAAGTAGAGAAGGTTTTCATTAGTATAAGGTGTAAAAACTTTATGCTGTGTGATACCAAATGTTTGTAAGTTAAGCTTAAATCTTTATTGAATTATATTTAATACAGCCAGGCAATAAGACAGAACAACTTAGCAGGGCAGTATTTATGAGAGATTGTAACTAAACCACATTCATGGTACAGTAGCAAAATTCTAAAGAAAAAGTAAAAGAGACATGGTATAACATGCCTGCTGTCCTGGCTATACCAGGAGTTAAAGGCCAGAATATAGCATTTTTAGAAAACATTAACAGTTTCTCAAGTATGTAAGAAATATAAACTGCCACATAACTCAGCAATCTCACTTCTTGGAATCTAGCCAATAAAAATAAAATTATCTACTCACCTATTATAGGTTCATAAGCAGAATGCAATATATGGTTCATGCAATAGCATTTAGAAATAATAAAGGAAAAATGCCCCGACCCATGGGACTTCAACACGAGAGAGAATGAAGGGAAGGGAGACGCAAAGGAAGGCAGCAGGTCAAACGGGATTCTGATCGAGCTGCGATTTATTGCGATTCTAAACATGCTTATAAAGCAGAATATGGGGAGGGGGCAATCTTCAAACACCTGCAGGAAGCTGGCCAGGGGAGCAGGATATTGACAGGGTATAAGGGTGACTGGTCTTGCTTCAGGGGAGAGTTGCTAGGTAACCTAACCATAGAATATTCTTGCTATTCTATTCTTTAGAACTACCTTTAAGGGAGGACTGCTACGTAACCTAGCCACAGAATGTTCCTGTTAATCTATTCTTTAGAGTTACTTCTCTGTTACTGTTAAGCAAACCAGAACATCTCTTTTACTTTGGGAAAAACATCTATTCTACCTGGGAGAACATCTATTTTACTTGGAAGAATGTCTATTCTACTTGGGAGAACATTGTGCTGGCTCAGTGGTTGGTTTCTCAGTCAGTTCCCACGGGAGCCTTTAGCTAGAGGCCTAGAGGCTCAAGCCAGGGTCTTGGTCCCTGACAGAAAAATACTAACACATTCTACATACATGAACCTCAAAACATTATGCTGGGAAAAGAAGCTAGATAAAATGCAGGTTTCTCTGTGTAACCTTGGGTACAGAGATCTGTCTGTCTCTATCTCCCAAGTGCTGGGAGGCATCTAGATTCTTGATCAAAACTTCTCATGCTCTTTTGAGACTTTCTCTTTAATTTTGTTAATAAGCAAATACTGTTTTGCTACCTGCATACTCTTTTAAGTGTTAACTTAAAGACACCACCAGTATTTCACCTGTATCAGATCTGTCCCCTCAGGCTAGGAAGTATAAAAAAAGGGCAATACATCAACACTGTAAGAGTACCTTAACACTATGATTCAAATACAAAAGCATGCTTTCTTCTGTCAAAAAAAAAAAATCCTTTTTTCTTAGCCCTAATTCCCCGGGTTTGAATGATTTTTAAAATCCTGGTAAGAATAAGTCATCCTTATTCAATGCCTGTTTCATGGTGAATCACTTACCTGCTTCTACACCTGTGATTGTCTCTTGGCCCTGACTCATGGGCCGGGTGTTTCGAGTGGCGGTCACAGTGCAGAATCTTCACTCACAGCAGAATCCGTGGCGATCCTATGCGAATTTTCACTCACAACCTAGGGAGAGTCGCCGCAATCCAATGTCTGCCGGCTGTCCTCTTAATGGTTTGTCACCATCCCCGTGGCTTCGGGCATGTTGGTCCGCTTGTGTTCTGATAAGTAAGTGCCTCCCACAATTATCACACCTGTAGGGTTTTACCTTTAGATGGAGCCGCTGATGCTCAGAAAGATGAGAGTTGACCCTGAAGGTTTTCCCACACACCTCACAGCAGTATGGCTTTTCTCCTGTGTAGATTCTCTTGTGCTTCCTCAGGGATGAGCTGCAGCTAAAGCACTTACCACACTCTCCACACTTGTAGGGTCTCTCCCCTGTGTGGATTTGTTGGTGACGAGTGAGCTTTGTCCTTTCCTGAAAAGTCTAAATTTTGTGCTCAATGTATCCTTAGCTAAGATTTGGGAGGATAGTAACTGTAAATATCCAGTCTTTAGTATCACAAACTCAGAGAGATAAGCAGGGGATGTACTCACTCACTAGTGGTCTCTAAACAAACAAACAAGAAAAAAAGCCAAACATGCCCAAGCGGCAAACCACAACCACTGAACAGCTTGGGATCAGAAACACCCTGGACTGACCCTTCGAACCCCACTCCAACTATAGAAATACCAGACCCACTCTTGAGGGAGGGGGGACAAAATTGGATTTGGCCGGGAGTGAAGACTGATCCAAGCATTGTTGGGCCAGTGTGACCACAGGACTGTCTGTTCCCTGTCCAGGGAAGGGATGGGGAGTTGCAGAGAAGAAAAATGACCAGATGTGGTGGGAGGGGGAAGAGACCTTGAATAAGGATATACAGGGATGGAAAAAAAAAATTCAGAGGGAAAGCTGAACACAAAGAAAATATATGTGTAGCAATCTTATTTGCATTTCCACCCTTGATAAGCCATGCTTATGATTCTTATGATTCTGTATAGTTATTGTTAACTCTTCCGCATTTTAAATTCTTTTTACTGTTTTTTTGGATAAATACAAAATAAAGAAGGAAAAAAAGAATAAGGTTAATATAAAGAAGAAAAAAAAGGAAATGTAGAAGAGAAATGTATGTAAAAGAAAGATGTGTAGCCATGTGAAAATAGATGTAACTATGTATAGACATGTATGACCATATGTATGTAAAGAAAGATATGTAGATGTATGTATAGAATGCAATTATGTGGAGACACAGTCAGAGACCATTTTTAAGGAGAAGTAAAAGAAAGCTACCATCAAAAAAAAAAAAATCCAGTCTTTAAACCCATCAAGGACCTGAGGAAAAAAGATAATATTACTTGTAAGTAGGAAGTGCAAGCAAGCAACTTCCAAAATTACAAGAAAAAGACAGAAACAGCTGGCTTCCTGGAGAAGTCACCCTACATTTCTCTGCAGCATTGTGGCATCCAGCTTTGGCTATAGTAAGCATGCTGTCCCTATCTAACAGACGTTTTCCAGAAACAAAAAAATTGTCTTGGCAAAGTTTTGCAGTCAGTCTTCTTTATGTTCTGCTGTTCAGATAGGGACAGCATGCTTACTGTCAGCAGTACAAGCAAGGGCAGTTTTTGCCGAATAGGCCAGTTCTGCCAAAAGGAAAACAAACACCATGTGGAATGTCTTTGGTGCCCAACATCCTCTCAGGAATAGACTGGTGCTGCCAGGAGCAGACATGTCTCACATCCAAAGAAATTATAAGTTATTAAATCATTTAAGTGTCATTTTATATAAGTCTTTGAAGTGTTTAAAGATCACCTATCTGCTTAGAACATATATGCCTAGCAAACCTAACTATAATAACTATAAGTTTGACAAACATGGGTGACTATTAACCATTTGTTATTAACCTATATACCTTAAGGACTAAAGCTTCACATTATAAAAATAAACTATTTAAGTAATATCATATGCAAAAAATAGAAACAGATGTATAATATAAAGACCTCACCATTGTGACAATATTCAAAAATATCTTTACCAGAGGTAGGAATGCAAATGTAATATGACAAAAATAACATTAATTTGTATCAACATACAAAAATATCCCAAACAGAAGTAGAAGCATATATACAGCATGACAAAATAATGCTACATTTGTATTAATACACAAAAATCTCTTAAATGGAACATATATACAACATAACAATTAATTTTGAATTTGTATCAATATATGAGTATCTTAGACAAAAATATAAACATATATCCAGTATAAAAAATAACTTTGAATTTGCATTAATATATAAAAAATCATATTAATGTAAATTATTTAAAACTGATACATTTTAATCCTACCATTCCTATCCCACCTATTTTTATTACAAATGAGATCCCTGGGTTTAATCTCTGTTGTTCTGATCCAACAATAAATAAATATAACAATTTATTACAACCCCCTAAAGATGGCAATAGCCATAACTCTGAGAAAATCCAAAACCATCCACCCATTTGTAGGTAGAGTGGGCATCCTGTTCTTAGAATTACTTCCTGTTGTCTGGGGGTGACAGTGTCTCCATAAGACCCTATAAAAACTAAAGGAATGGTTGAGTCTTAGGAGGAATAGCTACAGTATTTGTAGTCAGTTCAAGAGTAAAGGGCAAGTCTTAACTGACATTCTGGCTGGAGCAGTGCAAGAGGATGGGTTGTCTCAGCTGGGCCTTAGAGTTGTCTTGAGCAGTTTGTAGTTCAAAACCAATATTTGTGTGCTGTTTATTGGCTAGGTAATGGCAGTATCAGAATCGTTGTGGTGGGGCCCCAACATCCTCATGGAGATTTCAGAGGTCACTGTTAGGAAAATCATCATTCACTGTGAGAAACTTAAGCATCATTAATTTCAAAATGGAGAGTTTAACTTTTAAGATAATAATATATCTAAAGAACAACTGTAAAAGGTCAAATTTAATTTGAGGGGACAGATTTGTGACATCAGTAGTCTCTAGATTTTGGTTTTCTTATGTCCCATACCAGGTAGCTAGCTCTTCTAATGTGAAAAAGAAACTCTGAATTTTTTTTTTAACAACATGCTTAAGTTTAGAGAAGGAGAGAGCCACACTCTAACTCCAAAGCTAGCTTTAAAATTCAACTGACAATAAATGTTTCCAAAGGTAAAGAGATTTTTACCCTGTACAAGTAATTATACCATCATGTCAGACTGTTTCTTTTTTGGTAAATTTTTTCAGACAGTTCTTCCTCCTTCCTTATTTATTTATCTGTCCAAAGGTCCTTGACATCCTTAAGATAAATACTTTTATTTTCCTATAAAGACAAAAACAGAACTTTAATTTGGTGAGTTTTCCTTTTGACATGCTGAACACATGTTGATAAACAATCACTTCTCCCAATCAAGTCTCTTCTGTTTCAATTGAATCTTCATTAATCTTGATGGTATCCATAGCTTTTCTTCTCCTGTGTAAACAAAAGCAAAACCCCTTCCTCAACATATTAGATATCCTGGTTTTCATTCTGAGATCAGTGCATCTTTAAAGTACACAGGCTGATTTAACTCAGTAGAGTGTGGGGGGATTGTTTTGTTTTTTGTTTGGTTGGTTTTGTCCAGTGTTTCTCCATAGCTGTTGTTCCTTTTTCATTAGCCTTATGCAGTCTATCTCTGGGAGTCTTAGTTCCCCTTTTCTGTTTAGTCAGCATTTCTTTCATTTCTTTTAACTTGCAATTCTTTCTATAACTGCTTTACCTGTTGAATTGTGTAGTATACTTGTAATATACTTTATATTATAATATACAAAAAACTGTTTTATTTTTCAAGAAACATATTTTGGAGCATTCTCAGTCTTAATTTGTACGGGTATTCCCATGATGGCTGGGAGCTCTAGTTGATGTATAATTACAGAATCAGCCTTTTCAGAACTCAAAGAAGTTGCTCATTGAAGTCCTGAATATGTATCTATGGTATGATATACATATTTTAATATTCTATACTCTGCAAAATTAAACACATCCATTTGCCAAATATGATTTTTAGTACCTTTAGGGTTGCTCCTTGCAGGGAATAGAGTTTGACTATATTAGTAAAAATATACTTTTTTACTTTTGTATAATTTTATACAATATATACTTGGCAAGTAATAGAAAAATTCTGTTTCAAACCCTTGTTATTGGCATATGTTTTTATGAAACTCCAAGGCCTCCAGCATGTTTTCTATTATCAACTGATCAATTTCATTATTACCTTGTGCTAGAAGGCCTAGCAGACTTGAATGAGAGCTGATATATATTATATATAAGGATGATTCCTATTTTTTACTATTTTCTATAATTTTATAAATAACTAAGTTAATTCTGAATCATCAGGAATAAGTTCAGCAGTTTCATTGTGTAAAAGAACTTTTTCTGCATATTCAGATTCAGTAACTATATTAAGAGGTTCTATAAAATCAATCAATACCATGACAATAGCATATCATTCTGATTTTTGGATAGAATCATAAGGGCTTTGAGTCATTTTACTTAAACTTCTGGATTTATAACCTACCTTTCCTGTTTTGTTTGCATCAGTATAGAAAGAAGGGGCTTTAGCTACTGGTCCTCCTTGTACAATGTGAAGGATACAACTGTTGTTTGTTTGTTTTATTTTTTTTAAACTTTATTTATTTATTTATTTATTTGCCTTGGTGTTTGCCTGGAACTGGAACTACAGACAGTTGTTAGCTGCCATGTGGGTGCTGGAAATCGAACCCTGGTCTTCTGGAAGAGCAGACGGTGCTCTTAACTGCTGAGCCATCTCTCCAGCCCCGTTTGTTTGTTTGTTTGTTTGTTTGTTTGTTTGTTTTTTATGAACTGAAGTCTCTGGTTTTGGGGATAGCTATTGTTAATCTCTTTTTAAAAATGCTGCAAACTCTTTACCAATTTTTATTTAACCTTTATTTCTCTTTTATTATCAACTCAGAAACCTTTTCCACATATGTCTTTAATTTTTTTGACTTGGTTTGTATGGTAGAAATATCCATTCTAAGATAACATCTTCCCTCTGCACTAAAATTCCTGTAGGGGAATATGTAGAGGGTAATATAACCAGAATATAGTCAAGTCTCATATCCAGATGATCCACATGTGTATCCTGTAATTTCTTTTCATTCAAAGCCAATACATTCTCAGCTACCATTGATAGTTTTCCAGACTATCTAAGACCTTGTCACTTTTTAAGGTTTGAATCAAATTACCAAATTCTAGAGCTGTTATATCAATAGTGTACCATAAATGATCTTTAAAAGTAATAATAAGTCCCCTAATTGAACTCTCTTAATTTGTACCTTTTGGGATCAAATTTTTATAGACCTATTTCATATCCTAAATAATTAATATAATCTCCTCTTTGTATTTTTTTCAGGAGTAATTTATAATCCCTAGCTAGGCAAAACTTTATTTCTTCAAAAGTTGTTTCTAAAGTGTCTACATTTGAAACAGCTAACAAGATATCATTCATATAATGGTAAATTATAAACTGGAGAAACTGCACACATATTATTTCCAACAGTTGTCATGTAAAGTATTGGCACACAGTAGAGCTGTTTAGCATCCCTTGTGGGAGAACCTTCCATTGATATCTTTTAACAGGTTGAGAATTATAATATAAGGTACTGTGAAGGTAAGTTTTTCCCTATACTTTTCTTGTAAAACAGTCTTGTAAATCAATAACTATAATAGGCCATTGTTTATGTAACAGAAAGGATACAGGAATTCCAGGCTGTAGAGAACCCAATGGCTGAATTACTTATTTATGGCTCTCAAACTTGTCAGCATTCTCCAGTTTTCAAATTTCTTTTTGATAACAAATGCAGGAGAATTTCAAGAGACAGATTATTTCTCAGTATGTTGAGCATTTAACTACTCCTGAACCAGCTGTTCTAAGGCCTGTAATTCTACCCAGACAGGTCTTTTAGTTAATCAATTTAAAGGTTAGAGCTGTTGATACTTTTGAAAGAGCAATAGCTATTATGCTATATTCTTGTACAGCCTGAGTGAGGTCAGTGACTGTTGTTTATGTTTTCTAATATTTTCCCAGAAACATGCATAGGTTTATGATTTTTTTTCTGAGAATGGAGGAACATTAATCTGGGTATTCCACTGTTATAACAAGTCACATATTGTATATTTTTTCAGTTATTGGGTTTTTTTATTATTAGTAAAGTCTCATTTTTTATCCATGTATCCCCTTGTTCAAATGCCCTTCCCCTCCCACCCCTATAAGTCACTCCTCTCCCCATCTCCTTATCTCCTCACCAGCAAGGACAGGAGGTCCCAAGGTCCCAACATGGCTTAGTTCAGCATCCACTCCAGGCAAATCCACTTTCCTCATCCCCACATCAAGACTGGCTCAAGTGTTCCTCTGGAGGGAATGGGCTCCAAAGCCCCCTACCACTGGTGGGAGTGGGAGGGGGAAGAGACCTTGAATAAGGATATACATGGGTAGAAAATGTGACTTTATTCATAATAAAGAAAAAGAAAGTGGGGAAAAGAAAGAACCTAGAAACAATCTAGTTGCCCCTCAACAGAGGAATGGATTAACAAGCTGTAGTACATCTACACAATGGAGTACTACTTAGCAGTAAGAAACAATGATATTCTATAATTTGCAGGCAAATGGATGGATATGGAGAATATCCTCCTGAGTGAGGTTTCACAATCCCAGAAAGATAAGCAGTGGATGTATTCACTCATTAGTGGACTTTAATCAAAAAGCAAAGTATGTCCAAGCTGCAAACCACAAACATTGAACAGCTTGGGCTGTGAAGCACCTTAAACTGGTACTTTGGAGCCCATTCCCTCCAGAGGAACACTTGAGCCAGTCTTGATGTGGGGATGAGGAAAGTGGATTTGCATATTGTATATTTAATAAAATTAATCATCTAATCTCTCCAGACATTTATTTTTGTTTGATTGTTTTTGTTTTCTTCCAGACTTTTCTGGGTTTTGGTTTTTTCAAAACAGAGATTTCTGTGTAACAGTCCTGGCTGTCCTGGACCTTGCTTTGTAGACCAGGCTGTCCTCAAACTCACAGACATCCTCTTATTTTTGCTTCCCGAGTGCTGGAACTTATGACATCCTTTCCAAGTGATGGGATTAAAGGTATGGGTCACCACTCCCTGATTGTCATGACTTAGGTGTGGGTGACTCTGTCCTGTGACAGTCTAGGCTATTTTTATTAAATATACAATGTGGGCTGGAGAGATGACTCAGAGGTTAAGAGCACTGGCTGCTCTTCCAGAGGTTCTGAGTTCAATTCCCAGCAACCACATGGTGGCTCACAATCATCTATAATGAGACCTGGTACCCTCTTCTGTACAATCCCACTAAACTCAGGAACTAGACAAAGATGTTCTCTCTCCCCTTTTCTATTCGATATAGTTCTTAAAGTTTTAGCTAAAGCAATGTGAACAAAAGGAGATTAAGGGGATACAAATTGGAAAAGAAGAAGTAAAACTATCTCTATTTGCAGATGATATGATTGTATACATATGTGACCCACAAAATTCTACCAGAAAACTTCTACAACTGATAAACACCTTCAGCAATGTAGCAGAATACAAGATTAACTCAAAGAAATCAGTAGCCCTTCTATACACTAAAGATAAAAGGGTTGAAAAAGAAATAAGGGAAGCATCACTCTTTATGATAGCTGCAAATAGTATTTAATACCTTGAAGTAACTATAACCAAAGAAGTAACAGATCTATTTGACAAAAAATTTTAAAGCACTGAAGAAAGAAATTGAAGAGGAAATCAGAAATCGGAAAGATCTCCCATGTTCTTGGATAGGTAGGATCAACATAGTAAAAATGGCAATTCTACCAAAAGCAAATCCTACAGATTCAATGCACTTCCCATCAAAATCCCAACACAATATTTTATGGCCCTTGAAAGAACAATACTCAACTTCATTTGGAATAACAGGAAAGCCAGGATTGCCAAAACAATTTTGCTCAACAAAAGAGCCTCACCATGACCATCCTCACTTCAAATTATACCATAGAGCTACAGTAATAAAAAACAGCCTGGAACTGGCATAGAAACAAACTTGTGGATCAATGGAATTGAACTGAGGATCTGGGCATTAACCCAGAAACTTATGAACATCTGACTTTGACAAACAGGCCCAAAATATTCAATGAAAAAAAGATAGTATCTTTAACAAATGGTGTTGGCATATCTGGATGGTAGTATGTAGAAAAATGCAAATAGATCCATGCCTGTCACCCTGCACAAAATTCAAATCCAAGTGGATCAAAGACTTCAACATAAACCCAGCCACACTGAACTTGACAGAAAAGAAAGTGGGAAATACCTTTCAATGCATTGGCACAGGTGACCACTTCCTAAATATAACACCAGCGGCACAGACACTAAGAACAACAATCAATAAGTGGGACCTTCTGAAACTGAGAAGCTTCTATAACTTCAAGGACACTGTCAATAGGACAAAAATGACAGCCTACAGAATGGGAAAAGATTTCACCAACCCTACAAGTGACAGAAGACTGATCTCTAAAATATATAAAGAACTCAAGAATCTAGAGCCCAAAGCCTTGAATAAGCCAATCAAAAAATGGGATTCAGAACTAAAAAAGGGAATTCTCAGCAGAAGAATTACGAATGGCTGAAAGGCACTTGAAAAAGTGCTCATCATCTTCAGCCATCAGAGAAATGCAAGTCAAAACAACTTTGAGATACCACCTGTCACCTGTCAGATTGGCTAAGATAAAAGACACAGATGACAGCCTGTGCTGGAGAGAATGCAGAGCAAAGGGAACACTCCTCCATTGTTGGTGGGAGTGTAAGCTTGTTCAGGTTCTCTGGAATGCAGTATGGCGGTTTCTCAGAAAACTAATAATCAATCTCCCTAACGAACCAGCAATACCACTACTGGGCATATACCCTAAAGATGCACATTTGCACTCCAAAGGCATTAGCTCAACTACATTCATAGCAGCATTATTCGTTATAGCAAGAACCTGGAAACAACCTAGACGCCCCTCAACTGAAGAATGGATTAACAAACTGTGGTCCATCTACACAATGGAATACTACTCAGCAATGAGAAAAAATGACATCCTAAAATTTGCAGGTAAATGGATGGATTTGGATATCCTGAGCGAGATATCACAAACCCAGATAGATAAGCAGGGGATGTATTCACTCATTAGTGGACTACAAACAAAAAGCAAAGCAAACCCAAGCTACAAACCACAACTACTGTACAGCTTGGGATCTGAAGCACCTTGGACTGGCACCTTGGAGCCCATTCCCTCCAGAGGAACACCTGACCCAGTCTTGATGTTGGGGTGAGGAAAGCGGATCTGCCTAGAGTGGATGCTGAACTAAGCCACCTTGGGACCTTGGGACCTCCTGCCCTTGCTGGGGAGGAGATAAGCAGATGGGGAGAAGAGAGACTGGGGGGGGCAGGAGTGGGAAGGGAGTTTGAACAAGGTGATACATGGATAAAAAATGAGACTTTATTCATAATATAAAAGACAATGAAAAAGGGGAAAATGATTTTAAAAAAAGAGTTGCCTTGCTTGTCCCTTGCTGAAATGCATTCATTGGTCCAATGTCATTCTTTGCCCCATCTTCTGCATAATCCAGAAGGATGGGGCCTTCTGTTTGAGTCATCCCTAGAGGAAACATTATTTCTAGGAACATTCTGCTTTCAATTTCTTTCTGAGATGACCTTGTTTACCACAATTAAATCATTTGACATTTTTTTACTTCTCCTGCCAACTTTGGAAATAACCTCTCCTACTCAAGCACTATCATAATCAAGAAACTTAATATTGACCATTTGTTAGATCCATTCTTCTATGGGTGTTGACTGACCATTAATGTCCCAATTATCCTTTTGTATTATAAATTTGCATCTTCCAAAGCCAAAGATTGAATCAGTACTCATCTTGTCTCTGGGCCTGATATACTTATAACTGAAGTCAATCTTTGCAAAAATTTAGTGAAAGGTTCTTCTGAGCCTTGTATAAGCTTAGTGTATGCCTTGGTTTTTTTTCCAGACTCTTGAATCTTATTTCAAGCACTTAAGGCTGCTGTATGAAACAAAGACAAGGTGTGCTCATCATAGGTATCCTGAATATACCAGTCTAACTGACTTCACCAAGTATTGATCTTAGAAACTCCCAAAACCTTGAATCTTACCTTGCTGCTCAGTGGCCTTAGCTTCTTGCCTCAACCAGTTGCTCTATTCTAGCTAAGGACCATATTCCATCACTGTTGTGACTAATTGTTTCCAGTATTTTGGAGCAATTTTGTTCTAAGTAGACCATATAGTCAATATCAGTCTCACATATGCTGAATGAAAACCATAGGAAACTATTGCTTTCCTAATATTCTTTAAGTGTAACATTTGTATACGGTCTCATTTATATTCTGTAAGTCCTTGGGGGTACTTGTGACTTGGTTGCCTTTCATAAATGGTAACAGGATAAATCATGGATGGTGTAGTAAAAACCTTAGGTCACTCTTCTATAATTCTATAAGGTAATGGTGAGATTGGTTGTCTTCAGAATCCTTCTGTGTCTGAACACTTTTATTATCAGTTCTAATAAGTTCTTCTAAGCTTTGGAATTTACCAGTAATTGTCTTTTGTTGGTCCTTTATCTCCTGAGGATTAAATGGCTCTAGAGCTCCAATGTCATCTTTATATTCTCCTCAGTTGTAAGTACCTCTAAGAGTGTCTGATCCTCCTTAGTGACTCTCTGTAAGGTTTGCATGTTATCATCTAAAACCTGTAGTCTTTGAGTCAATTTTTATAACCACATTCCAAAGTCTGAAATTTTTTAGATAATTTCTCATTTTTTGGCATTGTTATCAAAAAATTTTTAAAGAAAAACTATGGATTGACAGGTTAATAGTAATTATGACTGAAATTATATTGAACCCAGCTAAGTTGCTTATCTCTTCAGTAGTTGTTTCTAGCTTCCATCCATAGTAGCAGTGAGCAGCAGTTCTCAGTCCCTGAATTGTGATATTTACAGCCACTGACCCTGGAAAGGCTTTAAGATTTGCTTTCCCTTTATTCTTGTACCTCTTCTATTTCTCTTTCTCTTTATTTGTTTGCTTGTTTGCTCATCTACTCTTTTTTTTAGACTTTATTTATTTATTATTTATGTATTTATTTGCCTTGGTGTTTGCCTGGAACTGGAACTACAGACAGTTGTTAGCTGCCATGTGGGTGCTGGGAATCGAGCCCGGGTCCTCTGGAAGAGCAGACGGCTCTTAACCGCTGAGCCATCTCTCCAGGCCCCTGTTCATCTACTCTTTAAGAGCTGATTTACAAAGTTAAATCCAGTAATAATTGTTGTATTTGATGTAATTTGATATTTAACCAGCAGATGGAGCAGGTGTGCCACGGCAACTCGTGCTACTCACACCTAAGGCACAAGATACTGCTCCAACACTTGTTTACAACAAACAAAATTGGTTAAAGAGGTTAAAAATTGTCCGTGGTCCGAGCCAGGTCGGGTACAGGCTCGGGCGCAGGCACACGGGCACCCTTATACGTGCAGTGGGGGCTCAGAAACTAGGGACTGTTTGCTGCTGGCCGGCTGACGGGATGCACGGGAGCTGCAGGCGCCTGGGCTGGGGCGGGAGGCAGGAGGTTCGGGCACCAGGGCTGTGGAACAGGAACGACCGCAGTCAGCTAGGCTCGAGGTGGGGTTAAGCTCAAACAGCACCTGTAAAGGATACCATCTGCCGCAGGCGCTATCGCCTCATGTGTCCAGTGGTTCAGGTCGGAGCCCGGATTTTAAAAATCTGAGTTTGGGCGTGAAGGGTGTTGTACACCTGGAGCCCGCAGGACTGAGGCAGGAACACTGGCGGGACTCTTGCTTGCACGCATGCACCAGAGCTGCAGTAGGCAGGCGCTAGGCGGGAGGAATGGGGAATGAGGATAGGGTGTGCTGTAATCCTACCTCAAACCAGGAAGCTGGCCGGTTCAGGCGGCCATTTGGTTAAGCCCCAAACATTGGGCACCAAATGAAGTGGCGGGACTCGGCGAGGTCTTGGATCAGGACTTATTAAAGGATGAAATGGATATAACACACTCACGAATACAGAATAATCATTCACCAGGTAGGGATGGGGAAAAGTCTGGACCAGATCACTGAGCCATGGCTGCAGACAGCCTTCCACCGTTCAAGGGGCTGAGCGACCCTTCCTCCTTCACTCTTGAAGTAGCCTCAGAGAAGAGTATGCCCATCAGACCAACCCGCTCCATTGCATGGGTCGTTAGGCAGAATGACCAAATTTCCACAATAGTGTACCTCGTAGCCAACGTATGAAAGTTAGGAAGCGGGGAGCTGGGATCCCATAGTTCCCTTTGAGAACATGCACCCAGTAATCGGAAGGCCTCCCACTATGCACCGCTTCTTAAAGAT
Organism: Sigmodon hispidus; assembly: GCA_004025045.1. Lineage (NCBI taxonomy): Eukaryota > Metazoa > Chordata > Mammalia > Rodentia > Cricetidae > Sigmodon > Sigmodon hispidus. The sequence continues at coordinate 37,725 of PVIH01004169.1, forward strand.
TCTCTTACCTCCCAGTAGTACCATGCTAGTGAATAAACCTTTAGCATATGGACCCCTGGGGAACACTATATAGTTAAACAACATTAAATATCTTTTTATTTTGTTCCATAGGCATACCTTCTTCAACTTCATACAAGTTCACTGATGAAAAGTTGAGTGGGATAGAACTTAAATAAAACGTCCTGGGAAGAGCACCGAGTTTTATTTGAGTTTCTATTGTTATGATGAAACACGGTGATCAAAGCTCCTTGTGGGAGAGGTCTTGGGTTTCAAACCTGAGACAAGCAAGTGAGGTGCCTGTTTAACAAATCAAAGTGGACAATGGCCGCCAGGTTCTCTCTGCACCCCTCACTCCCTATCTGTTAAGGGTCCTTCTGGCTAACATAAACCACCCTCTGTCTTAAACTCTCCATTCCAGTAGCTGGATTGCTCTTCCCCCGGCTGCCTTTCTCTATATAATCCAACCATTTTGACTATCTTTCTACTGGCTGCTGTGTTTAGTATAGTCTGTGCACCAGCCTCCACCCTACCCTACCCCACCTCATCCTGGGCCTCCTCACAAAGCTCAGGATCACATCCACCTTGGACACTCCCAGATGCCCCTACCTCTGGCTGTGCTCTCCTACATATCTATAATAAATTTTCTCCTCCATCATACCTAGTAGTAGCCATGTCTTTTCCTTTTTATTTTATTTTTATTTTCATCAAGAAGAGGAAAGGGTTTATTTGACTTACACTTTCACATTTCTGTTCATCAACTGAGGAAGCAGGACAGGAAGCCAAACAGCAGAAACTTAGAGTCAAGAGCTGAGGCAGAGGCCATAAGGGATGCTGTTTACTGTAGTATGGCTTGCCCTCCACGGCTTGCTTAGTCTGTGTTTTTATAGAACTCAGAACTACCAGCCCAGGATGACCCCAACCACCCACCACAATGGGCTGATCCCTTCCCCATGAATCACTAATTAAGAAATTAGCCCACAGGCCTGCCTACAGCCCAATCTTATGGAGCCATTTTCTTTATTGAAGCTCCTTCCTCTCAGATGACTCCAGCTTGTGTCAAGTTGACATAAAATTGACCAGGACACTCAGTTCATAGGGTGTTTGCTTCACAAGCAGGAGAACCTGAGCTTGAATCCCCAGCACCCAAACAGAAGATGTACATAGTGGTATGTGCCTGTAACCCCAACACTGGAAAGTCAGAGACAGGAAGCTCCAGGTTGACCAGAAGCCAACCTAGCCAAAGGTAAGTAAGCCAGGGGAAGGGCTCAGATACCTCAGTGGGCTACTGTAGAAAAATCATTTTGTACATTGTGAAGATGTGTTGTTCTCATTGTTAATAAAGAACTGACTGGCCATAGCTAGGCAGGAAAGGTTAGTTAGGCAGGAGAGCCAAACAGAGAATCCTAGGAAGAAGAAAGACAGAGTCACCAGCCAGATGCAGAGGAACCAGGAGATGAATATGCATCCTGAAAAAAGGTACAGCCACATGATGAGTGTAGCTAAGAAATATGAATTTATTTACGTTGTAAAAGTAATTAGTGACAAGTCTAAACTATAAGCTGAACATCTATAATTAACAATAAGTCTCCATGTCATTTATTGGGGAGCAGGTAATCCCAAAGAAAAACCACACCTACAAATGGTACCCAAAGTCCAGTCATGTAGATCCACATAAAACCTGAGAAATATTAAGAAAATGTTCAAAATACACAAAAATGGAACCTAAGATGGTGTCCTAGTCTCTCAGTCTCATGCCAGCTACAGTACAGAGACAAGGCTCCTAGAAGCTGCCTTCAGGATAGAGCCAGTTCCAACACCATGTACTAATCTGACCCATGCTGGTAGCCACTTAAGACTCCTCTCATGCAATCAGAGAACACTACAAATGTTCAATAAAGACAGATCCATATGAAAGAAACATCTAAATGGATTACAGTGTGTTAAAAAAAAAAAAAAAAAAGCTACCTAAAGATGAAGAATGCATGAGGAGTTCGGATACTGCATGTTACTGTGTTGCCTTTGACGTTGTTTTCATTGCTGATAAACAAACAATGGCTGCTGAGACATTGGATTGTGAAAGCTGCTAGAATAAACCAACCTGTATATTTCTTAAATGTTTTGACTTTAAAATGTAAGTCAAAAGATGTATTGCTTTGGGAAAAAAGGTTATACTTTTATTTCAACAGAAAACAAAAAGCTATGGATTCATTCAGGATTGAGGATCAGGTTTGATCGAGGAAAACCCCTGAAAATTCTGTCTACAGACATAAAGAAATAAACCTAAAAAAACAAACAAACAAAAAAAAACTACAAGACATGTGATGTATATTTTACCTGCTCAAACATAAATAATCATCATCATCTTTGGCTGACTTATGTACAATATACATTCTATACTTGTATAATGTATAATACCTTTAAAAGTTTATATATTTCCAGAACAAGGGAACCAGACACCAATGAAAATGAATGGCCCAGGTGATTCAGCACCTTAAAATGCCTCTGTTGCAGTTTCCACAGAGTTCTACATTAAGAATAACTTTAAGGCTGAAATGACTAAGCCTCACAAGCTACTCTAGCCAAGACTTAAGCATTATCCTAAATTTTCTTAGGGTGCTCCAAAGATGCCAGTGTCCCCAGACAACAGGAAGCAGTCTAGGAAAAACAACATCCACATTCCTAAGAGATGGGTTTTGGATGTTTGTCATTATTTGGGGTTGGAGTTGCTTATAAGTTGTTGTTGGTCATGGTCAAGAAAAAAAGATAAAGAAGTTAAATTTAAAAATCTCTAAAGAAAAAAGGGGAATATGATATAGAAATGATGATATAAGTTTATTATTGAATCTGCTTTAATAAAAAAACTATTAATCTCAAAATATTTTACATTGGTATGAATTTTGGTTTATAGATACAAATAGTTAATTTTGTTATAATGTATGTATGTTTCCACCTTTTGGGGGGCAGTGTGCTTATGCAGCTCATTTAAAAGTATAATTTATAATTTAAAACTACAGGTTAATAGCTAATTATCTATAATAATTAAACTTAATTAATAATAATCAAATAATAATAATTAAACATTGGTTATGCTTTCAAGATTAAACAGATATATGTTAAAAAGATAGATTACTGCAATAATTCTAGTTAGCATATAATGAAAACCCAGAGCCAGATATTTGGGGGAAAACTAGAATATCAGACCACAGTCAATCTTCACTCAGCAAACTTCTCAGGCCAAATAGGGTAAATGCTATCTTCAAGAATCCTCATCCTGACTGGTCACTTCTATAGAATGCCTGTATTTCTGCTTTTTTCCTGCCATATATATTTTTGCCACCCAGTTGTTTCACTTTCCATCATAATCCTAGAGTTAGGATTAAAGGTGGGAGCTACTACTGCTTGACTCTTAGGCCTTAAACTTACAGAAATACAGGAAAATCTCTGTCTCCTGAGTGATGGGATTAAAGGTGTGGGTCACCACTCTCTGACCTTCATGGCTTGACTATGGGTGGTTCTGTTCTCTGATATCTCAGGCTGATCTTATTAAATATACAATATATCACTACAATAGATGGTCTTCAAACACTTCAAAGACCTACAGAATATGTCATTTAGGATATTTAATAACCGGGGTCTTTTCATGACAGTGAGACATATCTGCTTCTGACAGCACCAATCTACTTTAGAGATGAGCAGTAAAAAAAAAAAAAAAAAAAAAAAAAAAAAAAAAAAAAAAAAAAAAAAAAAAAAAAAAAAAAAAAAAAAAAAAAAAAAAAAAAAAAAAAAAAAAAAAAAAAAAAAAAAAAAAAAAAAAAAAAAAAAAAATCTTCGTATGGCATTTCCTTTCTTTATGGCAAAAGCTAGCCATTTGTGCAAAAATTGCCCTTGCTTCAACTTCTAACAGTATGCTGTCAAATTGGACCAGAGGGATACAAAAGAAAGTGACTGCAAAGCTTTGCCAAGACAAAGGTAGGACAGTCTTCAAAATTCCTTGCTTCTTAGAAATGACTGTCCGATATACTAGGCCTGCAGGACAAAGATGGATTCTGTAATGCTACAGAGCAACTTTGGGTGACAGTCTGGCAGCCAGATGTTTCTGTCTTTAGGTAATAGTTGTCACACACAACCTCGTCCCGCAAGGAAGACACGACACTTAAGCTCTTCTCTCTGCAGTTTTATTCAGGAACCTTGAACAGTTTTCTTCTACCCCGGGGAAAGCCCACTCACAGCTCATATAGCCCCTGGACAACCAGCCCCAGTTCACCACATGGGCCGTGCCAAGAGGTCCAGGTATGCAGAAGCAGGCCAGGTCATTAGTTTTTTGCCAAATATGGAGTTATACCTCACAAAGAGCACTCGCCATCGGGAAGGCAGAAGGCGGGAGCCAGCACCATGTTTAGGGCATGGCTGTGCGCAGCTCTCCACAAATAGTAAATCCTTATGGGATCTTTGATAGAGTTAAAGACTAAGTAGTTAGTTTTCCTTCATTATAATAAAAAGTAAATTAGGTATAAAATTTAAGATTTACAAAGATAAGATGGATAATATTTTCTCTAAATTTGCCAAATACAAATGGACTGGATATTGTTACTATAATTCTTATTGATAACTGTTTTGTTATATATAATTTTACTATAATAAAGTTAAAATCTTCCTTTTTAATTAAAAAAGGAGAAATGCTATGAAATAATTCTTTTGTACACTGTGAAGATGTATTGCTCTCATTGTTAATAAAGAGATGACTGGCTAAAAGCTAGGCAGGAAGAGGTTAGGCAAGAGAGCTAAACTGAGAGAATTCTGGGAAGAAGAGGGGTGGAGTCGCTAGCCAGATGCAGAGGAAGCAGGAGATGAATATACCATGCTAAAAAAGGTAGTACCACATGGTAGAGCATAGATAAGAAATACGATTAGTTTAAGTTGTAAGAACTAGTTAGTTAACTTAACAAGCCTAAGCTATTGGCTGATCACTTATAATTAATAATAAATCTCTGTGTCATTTATTGAGTAGCTGGCTGTCCCAAAGAAAAATCGTGCCTACAATAAGCATAGAGTTTCTGTGTAAGCATGAAAACGTAAATTTAGAGCCACACAAATGCCAAGTGGCTGTGGTGACCTATCTCTAATCCAGAGAAAGCTGGATGACTAGACTCACCTATATCATATGAGAGACCCTGCCTCATTACACACACACACACACACACACACAGAGTTGAGTAAGATACTCAACATAAACCTGTGACCTCCACACTGTGGTAATATATTGTATATTTAATAAAAATAGTCTGGAATGTCATAGGACATAGCCTCTTTTCCAGCCTTTTTGTTTGTTTTTTGTTTCGAGACCAGGTTTTTGATGTAATACTCCTGGTTGGTCTGGACTTTTCTTTGTGGGCAGACTGGCCTAGAACTCACAGAGATCCTCATGCCTCTGACTCCCAGGTGCTGCTTAATGATGTGTGCCATCACTGCTGGCTATTAGGCCTTGAATTGATAGAGATCTCTGTCTCCCCAGTGATGGAATTAAAGGTGTAGACCACCACTCCCCAACCTCCATGGCTTGGCTGTGAGTGATTCTGTCCTCTGATATTCCAGACTAGATATACAATATATCATCATATCACACTAACACTAACAGTTGGAAAAGAAACTGCCTACCAAGATCATTCAGTTTAATCACTGGATAGTATCTTCTGAAGAAACAGTGTTAGCTTTCCATTAAGTCTGTTTCAGCAATTTGTCTCTTACATAGTTCATTCAGTTTGGGGCCTTACCTAAGAAACTTAGATTTTTCTTCCATTTGTTTTTGTTTTTTGTTGTTGTTATTGTTGTTTTTATAGAAGTTTTATGATTTTAGATTTTGCATCTAAGTCTAGTACATTTTAATTTTGTTTTGCATATGACACAGTATGATTCAAAATTATCTATTATTTATTCACATTTAATTATTCTATTTGTTTGAAAAGCAATCTTTTTCCATTGAACTGCCTAGCACTTAGATTTAAATCTATGGCCAGTAAAGACACTTTAACCATAGATGTAACAAAGTCTGTTGTATAGGTCATGTACCTGTGGTAAGGAGAATTGATTATAATAAAAACAAAAGTAGGAGAGAAATCTCAGCACTCAGGAGCATGAGGTAGAGGGACTGCTGAAAATTCACAATGAGCCTGGGCTATAATGGTGGTGGTGGGCTGAAGAAGGCACTTGCCACCAAACTTGACCTGAGTTTGATCCTTAGGACCCATTCAGTACAAGGGAAACCTATTCCCATGACTGTCCACTGACGTCCACATGTGAGTACGTGCACAGGCATATGCGCTAACATATACTAAAATATTTCCCAAAGGAAAACAGAAAGAAGAGGGATAATGTAGATTTGTAGTCCAGGTAAGAAATAATGGAAGGTTGGACAGATGGTAAGCAGAGTAATGATACAGTTTCGTTTTAATTGGCATTTCCCTAATGACTGGAGGTGTTAGCTCTCTTCTGCGCTGTTTTCCTTCCATTTATCCTCCAGGGTGAGTGTCTTTTCAGACCACTAAGCCACTCTTTCTCAACTCTCTTTTAGATACTAGCATCTAATGTTCATTGGACAGTGTAAAACAAGGGATCTCATCGTGTGGCTTTGTGGTTTAAGATCTGATGACCATGGCCGTTGATGTGGCTCTCCCAAGCATTTTATATCTTTGGTAATCCACCTATTCTAATCGTGTTCTATTTCAGATAGTTTAGTGCTATGACCCTGAGCGTGGATTTTAAAGAGAGTGCCAAGATCTTTTAAAAGGTATATGTACCTGCTCTGAGCAGAGTGATGATAGTAAAATAAGCTGGTTGGGAGCTCATCCTCCAAATGGGAAATATCTGACAGAGAAGGGAACAGACTCAGAATATTCTAGAAAAGTTTTACAGAAACCACACAAGGAAAAATAGGAACCTAAGGTAATTTGTTCAGTTTTATGCACTTTCTTAATTTCTTTAAGTTATATTTTTGTTTTGTGCTCCTGGGTATGGCCATGTATAGGCACATGCATGGTTATGAGGGCATCAGGATCGCTAGGCTGCTAAGCTATCTCACCTGCCCTATACATGCATACATATATGGAATCAGTTTCTTGCTGTGCAGATCAGGCTGACCTAGCACTCCCTACCTAAATCAGGTTGGTCTTAAACTTGTGGTAATTCTCATGCCTCTGCCTCCCAAATTCCATAATTACAAGTTTGGGACATCACACTCAGTTTTTGTTGTTGTATTACTGTATTGGAGGCTGGATTTCTTCTGAAGCCCAGGCTGAATGTACAGCAGTCTCCTGCCTCTGTCTCCTGATTGCTAGGGTTATCAGTGTGAAGCACTATGCTGGTTTTTTGAATGGCTTGATTTGGTTTTGAGACATGGTTCTGCTACACAGCCCAGGCTCCCCTAGTTCCAGTAAAGCATATGGAGAAGCAGGGTGTGGGGGAAGGTGGCTGATGCTGACCATGTGAAAGTAGGTGCTGGCTAGACACAAGTGTCACAGAGGAAGAAGGCATGAAGAGGTGAGAAATAAAAGTCTCAGATTTTAAAATTAGCCTATGGATGGTGTCTTGGTTACTTTTCTATTGCTGTGAAGGAAACACCATGATCACGGCAACTTACCGAAAGGAGAGTTTTGGGGACTGGGTGAGTTCATGGTGGGATGAATGGCAACAAGCAGGCAGGTCCAGCTCTGGACACTAGTAGAGAGCCTACATCCTGACCCACAGACACAGGGAGAGTGGGCTGAGCGTGCTGTGGGCTTCTAAGACCTCATTTTCTATAGTATACTTAGTTCTCAGTGGCAGAGGGGCATGGGTGGGACAGTTTGTTCAAAGGAGGATATCAGAGAATGATTCTCTACAGGAGTAGTATATATACTCAGGCCAGAGAGTGAGACACACATCCCCTCAGTGCTGACCCAAGTCAGAGAGAAAAATACTAATCCTGAATTCATCCACAAGTCCATGTGTTGCTCCTATCCTCTATTCCAGACTCCTTCAGTGAGCCAAAACAGAAGAAAAGTCTCTGCCCTGAGCAAGCTCTCAGTCCAGGAAATGAAAGGAACCAGTGTTACCAGAGTTCGGAGAACAAGCAAAACAGTCAGAGACAGGATGAAGAGGTAGGCAGAGGCCAGAGTAATGTCCTGGCATAATTTCAGGATTCTAATACTATGGGCCAGCTGGGTGTGAAAGTTCATGCCTATTATCTCACTCAGGATACTGAGGCAGAGGAATCGCCATGAGTTCAAAGCTAGTCTGGATTGGGTACATAGCAAGATTCCATCTCAAAAAAACCAAAACCAGCAAATAAACAGAAACACAACAGTGCATGATCAGGTGGTCTGTATTGCTGTTGCTGTTTGTTTTGAGAGCAAGAGAATGTTCTGGGAACTTAAATCAGGGTCTCATGCATGGGTGAACCACACCCAAGCCCCCAAATTATTTAAGTGATTGCTCCCAATATCATGTACATGTCATTTCTTTTCTGTGTTTTCAGCTTTTAGAAAACCACTCTGCAACTAATCAGTACAGCACATGAGATTTTTACAAATAATATGCATCCAATAAACAATAATGGCTAGCATTTGAGTACCTACTGTGTGCTAAGACTGGCCTACATATGCTCCATGTAACAACTCATGAATCCTCGGAACATACCATCTCCACTAGAATTAGAGGCAATGGATTGATTTAGGTCATAGGAGCCCGGATACACCCAAGAAATCTGTGTGGACCAAAGCGGGCAGGGAGAAAGTGATGGATGAAGAACCAAGCAATAAAACTCCAAGTGCAGCTTCCCATGCCTTAGCATCTTTGCCAAGACAAAGATTTAAAGTAGCATTGACAGTGAGCTACAGGATAAGACATACATAGATCTAAAAATTCCATTGATTCTAAAGCCAAAAAAATGGCAAGCACACATGACCATCTCTAGAACCCTCCCTGGGCTTATTTGACAAAAACACTGTATTTCTGAAGACCTTTTTATTTCAAAGCATGACAGTCTTTCAAACACATCAACAAAGGCCCTCCCCTTTCTGGAAATGTGTGTGTGTGTGTGTGTGTGTGTGTGTGTGTGTGTGTGTGTGTGTGTAAAGCTATTTAAAAATCTCAAGAATTTGTTATCTGGGATCTGCAAAGAGATTTGTCTGGTTGACTTCTCCCAACCTGCCCTGCAGTGACTTGCCATTGCAACACACAAATGGAAAAGACACCTGTGGACTGAAAGCAGCTGCACCTCCTTGACTGGGAAACTAGATAAATATCACACATACAAAAGGCCCTGGGGAACAATTGCCACCTGAACATTAGAGATATGGCCACAGTTCCAAATGAGAAAACAACACCTGGTGTTTCAGAGGGTGGGAAAGGATAGAAGGGGTAAGCACATGTCACTGCTGCCATGATGAGGCTCTAACACACAGCAGTGTGGTCCAGGGCTGGGGATATAGCTTTGTTGGTGGGCTGCTTCTCTAGCCAGCTCAGCATGTATCAGGTGTGGCGGTATGAGTTTATAATCCCAGAACTCAAGAGACAGAGGAAGGAGAATCCTGAACTTAAAGTCATTCTCAGTTATGCAATGAATTCAAGGCCAGCCTGGGCTATATCAGACCTTGTCCAAAATAAATAAATAATAATAAAATAAAATAAAACAAAATATCACTAAACCAGACAGAGTCACTTTCTCTCCCATTAAAACCTACCCACGAGTTTCTTTAAGACTAGCCCGGCAACCCAGACTTGGGTCTTCAGCCCTCTTCTGCATCTAAAACAATGGTATAGCCCCTTGCCCTACGTTAGCCACATACCCCTGGCCCAGACCCCTCCAATGCAATTTATATGAGTAGGAAATTGGGTATTTTGCTTTGGTGCTGGAACTGGAACTACAGACAGTTGTTAGCTGTCATGTGGGTGCTGGGAATCGAACCCGGGTCCTCTGGAAGAGCAGACAGTGCTCTTAACCGCTGAGCCATCTCTCCAGCCCCTGGGTATTTTGCTTTATATCATTTTGTAAACTATGTTAAACAACGCAAACCAAAATCTGAGATTCTGCAATTAAATCTAATTTTTATAGAAAGCAAACAAAAAGCACCATACACTGGTATACGCAGCCAGTAAAAACATGAAGGAGCTGCTCTGCTTGAAAGCCTACAGACTTAAAACTAATGTGAGAACCAGCCCCCGCCTCTGTCACGGCCCCTCTATGGGACCCTGACTCCTCCTAAGAAATTTATCTTCCAGAAACTGATTTAACCCCAACCTTTACCCAAAAAAGATACATTCAGTCATGAATAGCCTGCTGCTACACTAGATGAAATCTAATAGACAGGAATGTGGGTGCTCACCTCATGCTATGGCAGACACCAAGCTCTATCAGAAAGCACCTGCATACACACACACACACACACACACACACACACACACACACACACACACACACACACACCAGGTTTTATGAGGAAACCAAACTGTTGGGTCACTATCACAGTCAGGTAAAGAGGCAGGCAAATCATTGATGCAGCTGTGAGGCCTATAAAGTAATTTATACTTAATGCATTACCTACAGAGTTAATATGAAAAAATGTTAAAGTCCAGACCAGAAATGGCTCAGTTCAGCCTTTGCTGAACAGGGCTGGACACTAGACTTTAGTCCCTGAAACCATGTAAAAGAGAGAAATGACTCCACAAAGTTGTCCTGTGACCTCCATATGCATCCTGTGGCACACACACATAAACACACAAACACTATGATCAAAATTTTTAATTTTTAACTATAAGAATACAATTTAGCTGGACATACATATTTTTAATCCCAGATCTTGGGAGGCAGAGGCAGGCAGATCTCTGTAGTTTCAGGTCAGCCTGGTCTACAGAGAAAGCTTCAAAATATTAAAAAAAACAAAAAATGCAACTTATTAAAATAAAATGTATTTTGTAAGTTAAATGTATAGACTTTTTCTTTACCTTGAACTTCTGAACCTCCTGCCTTTACCTGAGTGCTGGTACTACAGGCATATGCTGCCACTCCCAGCTTTTTGTTGCTATTTGAAAAGGGCTCACACTCTATATAGCCCTGGCTGGACTTCACCTCCTGTATTGATCAGTGATCCATCTGTCTTTACTTCCCAAGTGCTAGGATTTCAGGACTGCAGCCCTTTAAAATGCCACACCCAAAAATATATATAAGGACAGAAAGGGAGCCTGGCATTGTGGTTCGTATCCATATTCCAGCAATCTGAGATGTCAAGACAAGAGGATTGTCCCAAGTCTGATGCTAGCCTGAGCTACATTGTGAATTCAAGGCCAGCCAGGACTACATAGCAATACCCTGGTTCAAAGTACCCTCTCCTTTCCAAAACCAGCAAGACAGAGAAGGGGGAAATGCTTTGAACTTCCTTATCTTTCTTTCCCCAAGGCATGACTAGCCCTCATGCATTGAAATCTGCTTTCAAGAGATGGCTATTCGAAGTCAGACATCACTTCCTACTGAGCAGCTCCCACTTTTGTCTGAGTGCTGCCTAGTTTATGTCAGCTTGATACAGCTAGAGACATCGGGGAGGAAGGATCTTAACTGAGAAAATATCTCCAGAAGATTGAACTGTAGACAAACTTGCCAGGCATTTTCTTAATTAGTGTTCAACTGCGGAGGGCCCCCGCACATTGTGGGTGGTGCCATTCCTGGGCTGGTGGTCTCAGGTTGCATAAGAAAACAGGCTGAGCAAACCATGGAGGAAAGCTAGGAAGCATCATTCCTCTATGGTCTCTGCATCAGCTCCTGCCTCCAGGTTCCTGCACTGCTTGAGTTTCTGTCCTGACTTCTTAATGATGAACAGTGATATAGAAGTGTAAATGAGGAGGCTGGAGAGATGGCTCAGCGGTTAAGAGCACTGACTTCCTCTTCAAGAGGACCAGGGTTCAATTCCCAGCACCCACATGGCAGCTCACAACTGTCTGTAGTTCCAGTTCCCAGTTCCAGGCAAAACATCAAGGCAAAAAAAGAAGAAGTGTAAGTGAAATAAACTCTTTCCTCCCAACTTACCTTTTGGCTATACCCTCCCTAAGGGGCTAGAGAGATGGCTCAGTGGTTAAGAGCACTGACTATTCTTCCAAAGGTCCTGAGATCAATTCCCAGCAACCACATGGTGGCTCACAACCATCTATGATGACATTTGGTACCCTCTTCTGTACACTGTATACATAATAAATGAATCTTAAAAAAAAAAAAAGAAAAGAAACCCTTACTAGGACAACCTGTACTTATACCTTATAATAAAACTTCCTGTTTCCTTAACAAAAATACTTAGGAGGGGCTACAGAGATGGTTCAGCAGTTAAGAGCACTTTCTGTTCTTACTAGGGCCAGGGATTCCTAGGGCATCTCACAACTGTCTGTAACTGCAGTCCCAGGATCTGAGGCCCTCTTCTGGCCTCTGGGCACCAGGCTTCCATGTAGTGCACAGATACAGGCCTACATTTATAAACCTTTAAATAGTGGGAAGACTGAAAGAAAAAGAAAAAAAAGAACCTATATAAGAATGTTTGCATTCATAACAGCGTCAAATTGTAATAATAACCCAGAAAGATAAACTGTTGCAAAATGGATGGATGGTACACAAAGCAACAGCAAAAATTTACAGTGAGTCTCTTGCCTCCTTCTCTATCTACCTTAAGGACCAAGAGGAAGGAAAAGAAATTAGTAAAAGTACAAAATTCTGCTACCTAAATCCTATCCAGCTCCTAGACAAAAATTCAAGGTTGGCTCCTGAAAGCAATTTTCAAAAAGTAAACTTATGTTCCTTACCAAATAGCGTGTTGTGGTGTGGTGCCTGAGGGAACTTTCATTTTTTAGTTCTGAAATATAACTTCAAAAGAAAAGCCTCAGCCACAGAAAGGCAGGATATTATTCTCCTAAGCAGTCCCTTTGTCTTTCAAATCAAACCAACCTAATTAGGCTTTTCATTCCTGCAAAGCGTCTTTACACTTAGGAAAGTGTCAGTTTGAGACGGTGAACGTTAATATTAGGTCACTGGCTGGTACAGAGAAACTAAGAGTAACACAGAGAGACCAGCAACTCCATCTCCTAACAGCCCTCCAGGGAGTCCTCAGCGACAGTGCGGCTGAGCACCGGGCTGTTTGTCCTCTCCCGGGCCCCGCCCCCTGAGCGTGGCCCCGCCCCCTGAGCGTGGCCCCGCCCCCTGAGCGTGGCGAGTCCCTATGGAAACGGCCTCTGCTTTCCTGTGACCATAAGCAGAATGGCGGCTGGGGAGCCGGGCTGTCCTGGCGGCTTCTACTTCAGATTCCTGCCTCAGAGAACGTTCTCATCCCTGAGCACCCGGGAGATCACCAGCCGGCTCCGCCAGTGGTGAGAACCGAGGGTCTGGTGGGCCGGGGATGCCTTCCAAACTCCAGTCCACTGACTCCTCACCTCCACCAGGTCCATGCTGGGCAGAATCCAGGCGCAGGCCTTCAGCTTCGATCAGACATTCCAGCCCTACCAGAAGGATGATTTCGTCATGGTTGGTATGGGGGGGGGGGTCCTCTTCTGATGTTGTTGGGAACACTCCATGATGTGTTCTTGGAGTAATAAAAGGTGCAAGTTGGATTTTGTTTTGTTTCTTAGGGACTTTTGGAGACAGTGTCTTATTCTGTAGACCAGGCTAGCCTGGCACTCCCCTCTGCCTCCCAAGCGCCACCACGACCGCTTTGCAATCAGTATCTTTTACCCACCTTTGAGATTCTACCTTAGATAACTTGACAGTTCTGTAATGTTTTTAGACAGTTTCCTGCGTAATTCATGGTAGCTTGAACCCATGTCGGTCATCCTTTCTCAGCATCTCCTATGCTGGAATGCAGGGATTTGTTTCCAGTTCTGACTGAAAATTGTGAGAGGTTTGTTGTTTTGTTTTGTTTTACACACCAGTCTTACTGAACCAAAGACCCTCTTACAGTAGGATAGCAGTAACATCTACACTGTCCTCTTTCCAAGGACGCTTTCTGAGGTTGAAGGAAGGGCATAAATTTTGATCTATTTACTATTATTACATATCTTAGTTTATTCATGGTTAGATTTTGATAATTAACCAGTACTGGCCATCAACTATTTTTTTTCTTATTGTTCTCTCATACAGTACATCCTGACCGTAGCTTCCCTCCCACCTATCCCTCCTTCCCCAGATCCACTGCTCCTCTAGTTCCCTCCCTTCAGAAACCCAGCCTTCCCAGGGGTCTCAACTGAACATGATCAACACTAGTCATACACCCACAGTTAAAGGCAAAAGAGTCTCTCTCTCTCTCTCTCTCTCTCTCTCTCTCTCTCTCACACACACACACACACACACACACACACACACACACACACACACGCCCCACTGTGAGGAGTTCCACAAGAACACCAAACTGCACAACTGTGACATATATGCAGAGGGTCCGGGACAGTTCTGTCCTTGGTCTCTGTAAGCCCCACTTAGTGGATTCTGTGCGGAGCGTTCTCCTGGTGTCCTCCACCCCTCCGGATCCTACAGTCCTTCCTCCCCATCGTCCACAGGACTCCCTGAGTGCCATGGCTCTGCATCTGCTCCCAGCGGCTGGCTGCTGGAAGAAGCCCCTCTGACGTCACTTGACCTAGGCATCAATCTACGAGTACAGAAAAATATTGTTAGGAATCATTTCATTTAAGTTTTCCCAGCTGGGTTTGCACTGCTCTAGTTCTCTGAGCCATCCAGCTTCTGGTTCCTGGCCATCGAGGCATTATCGAGTACTCAGCTGTTTGTTTTTTATCAGAATTTTGAAATGCTGTAATTTATTTATGTAGTTATTTATCTATTTATTTTTGAGGCAGGCTCTCACTGTGTGGCCCTGGCTGGCCTCCGACTCAGAGGTCCGCCTGCCCAAGTGCTGGAACTAAAGGTGTGTTCCACCACACGTGGCTTCTTGTTTTTAACTTTCTTATTTTTATATATAACTTTTTGTTTTGTTTTTAGTTAGAAACACGGTTTCTTTGTGTAGCCTTGGCTGTCCTGGAACTATCTATGTAGACCAGGATAGCCTCAAACTCACAGAGATCTGCCTACTTCTGCCTCCCAAGAGCTGGGATAAAAGGTGTGTGCCACCACCAGCCAGGTCATATGTAACTTTTAATATTTCTGCTTATTCAGTAAATATTTGTTTAACGCTTTTTAAATCCCACTTGGGAGTCAGATGAGACCTCATCCCAGCTTCTATGGTACACACAATTTCAGCAAACCAGTCTCTATAGGACACTGAAGTATTTGTTCTAATAAATGCAATGTAGATAATATCCTAGGCACAGAGGGAAGAGTCACCTGTTGCAAAGTGATAGAAGGTGCACACTTGATCCTTTTTTTTGTGTGTGTGTGTTCAGTAGAGATCTTCAATAGGTTCAATATTTATATATTTATTCATAAAACTTGGCAGCTTTCTTTCCATAATTCTAAGCATTTCTTTCTTGTTTTTAAGTTCTTCTTGTGCTAATGATGTGGCTGAGGTGACAGAGGGCTAGTTGAGCCCCAGTACAACATAAACGGGGCATGGTGACATAGAACTGTAATCCCAGCACTGGGAAGGTAGAGGAAAGGGGATCAGAATCTTTTCAAGGTCATCTATGGCCCAGGCCACCCCAAAACCCAAAATACGACTCATAGTTAAAATATTGGGATTCAGTGTGGTGGCACGTGCCTTTAATTCCAGCACTCAGGAGACAGAGGCAGGTGGATTTTGGTGAGTTAAAGGCCAGCCTGATCTATATTAGTGAATTCTAGAACAGCCGGAGCTACATAGAGAGACCCTGTCTCAAATAAACAAACAAAATATTGGGGATCTGAGGAGGTGGCTCAATGGCAGAGTACTTGCTTATCATACACAGAGACCTGAATTCCATCTCTGGCACTAGAAAATATGTATACAATTCTTTAAAGTATTTTTTAAAGATTTGTTTGTGGGGTTGGAGAAATGGCTCATCTGTTAAAGACTAAAGCTCACAGCCAAATTGATGAGATTTACAGGTGTGTCTGTGTCTCTTATATGTCTGTGAATGTATGCTTATTGTGTGGGCCTGTGCCCACCACCAGGAAAGGTACAGAGTCCCTTGAAGTTTGTGTTGCTGCTATTGTGAACCATCTGAATGGGGACTAGGCTCGGGATACCAGTCCTTATGACTGAGTACCAAGTGTTAACCACTGAGCCATCTCTCCAGACAGTTTTTACAAATTTATTATTTTATTTTAATTTTTTAAAGAAAGATGAATTTTTAAATGTTTATTCATATTTTATGTAAATTGGTGTTTTGCCTGCGTGTATAACTGTGTAAGGGTGTCAGATCTTGAAATTACAGACAGTTGTTAGCTGCCATGTGGATGCTGGGAATAGAACTCATGTCCTCCGGAAGAACAGCCAATACTCTTAACCACTGAGCCATCTCTCCAGCCCCACAAGTTTATTATTTTATTTTAAAGTCATGTATATATCTGTGTAGAAGGCATATGCTTTGGTAGCACCTGTGTTATCAGTCTCTCTGCAGATTGTGAGCTACTAACTTGAGTGCAAGGAGCCACCCCCAGCCCTGTGCTGGAGCAATGGATGCTCTTTTGCTTTTTGTTTTTTGTTTTTTTTTGTTTTTTTGCTGCCTACTATGATCTTTATTAGTTGTAAATACATAAATTTCATCTTCATGGTATCTCACTTTAAATTCAATAATATTGAGCATCAGAGATATATAATTTTCTCAGAGGATTATCTAAACATAGTAATAATATATATTTTATTCCTAAAAAAAGTCACACTAATTACTGATTGTAACCATTATAATTATTAATTTTATGTAATTTACACTCTTAATCACCGAGCCAGCTTTCACTTTACTATGTCGTCCAAGCAGGGCTTGACCACAGGGCCTGGCTCAAATGTATCTTTAATAAAGTAATTTTAAATCCAGGCATGAGAGCTTAATCTAGATTCCCAGCGCCAGAAACAGGCAGGAAGAATTAAGTCTAGACTAGCCTGAGTTACATTGTGAAACTCAATTTTTGTTTTTTGTTTTTTGTTTTTGTTTGGGGTTTTCTTTGTATCTGTGGTAGTCCTAGAACTTGCTCTGTAGACTCAGCTGTCCTTGAACTAAGAGATCTGCCTGATGGTATTTAAAGTTGCCTACTACCACACCAGGTGTGAAACTCTATTTTCAAAGAACAATTAATTAAAACATTGATGTCAATTTAGCAGTTGTGTGAAAGGCTGATTGCTCTGTGTAGAGTCTGGAACTCGTGAAGCAGAAGTGGGCAGCAGTGGTGCAGATGGTGTTTGATTGCTTTACTGGTGTATTGTGATGAGGATGGTTGTCCTCATCTCATGGTAGACTAACCCTAACAATGACTCTGAGAAGTACTTATGAGGAAGACTGGAGGACTCATGTGCTGAGAGCAGGGAGAGAGAATCCCAGGCTTCTGATGTCGTTGACTGGAGTAGCTGATATACTGTTAAACATGTAAAAGATTGAGAATAAGTTTAGCATTGGGCATGCTCAGTTATACAGTGCACCCAGGTGGCTGTCTTCTAGCTTGTTGCTGTAAAGTCTTACTTTAGGGTCTCCAGAGAGCACTAGTAGATTAACACATAGAGCCTTACCCTAGTGATATGTGCCAGATAATGAGGAGGAGATTTCCATGTAAACAGTGACAAGATTTTTATTTTCCAGAGTTTGCCCAGAGGCTTGCACATGCTCCTGTGTCCATCTCAGGAGTAGAACCTAGACCTATGCTGTATATGAGTGACCCTAGGAGATTTGGGTGAGAGTATGACAGCTCGGGGGGGGGGGGGGCATGGGCTTTCATGTTACCAAACAAGTTTGATATTTATGTACATTTTAATATCATTATGTTTGTTACTGAAAACAGAATAGTTGGAGTCAGCTGCTATTTTTGAAAATCACATCAGTTTTCCTAAAGTTGACATACAGAAAGTCCTTTCTGAATCCTTGATGTCAGTTCCATAACAAACCGACAAAACTGTTTACACACATATACACCCTCCTTGTACTTTCTGTTCTTAATGCATTTTTTACAGATATAGTTGTGATTTCAATTTTTAAAAACTTGTTTTGACGTGCTTAAGAGGCCTTTATAAAAATTATCTCAGGAGACTGGAGAGAGGCTTAGCATTAAGAGCACTTGCTGTTACTGCAGAAGACCCAGGTTCAGTTCTCAGAACCCGTATGGTGGCTCACAACAACCTGTAACTCCAGTTTCGGAGGAATGAAAGACTCTTCTAGTCTCTACATGTAGGGTACATGCCAGCCCAAAAGGCTCATATGCACAAATGAAAATAAGATCTTTTAATAAAATCTATTTCAAACACATTTTGATTGGGTCTAGGTCAACTGCTGCAAATCAGTTGGTCTACTTGTGTTTATGACATCTGAACAGGATTATAAGTAGCACCCAGGTTTTGAGACAGATTGATCCTCCTGCCTCTGTCTGCTAAGGACTGAAGATTGTCATTATTTTATGTGTGTGTGTTCATGTGCAGGGATTGAGCTTTGCCACAGTGCACATGTGGGCTGAAAGACAACTTTGGGAGTCAGTTCTTTGCTTCTACATGAGCCTGGCATCCTAAGGCTCTATCGAGCCTTGTTAGCCTCTGAACCATCTCACTGTCCCTTGACTTCAATGCTTTGGTTTCTTTAAAAAGATCATTCATGTTTTTCTTTATTTAAAGTTCTTCTGGCCAGTGGTATGGTATACACTTTCTTACTGGAAAGATAGAAGCAGAGGCGTCAGAGTTCAAGGTTACCCTTGGGTATATAGAGAGTTACAAGTGTGTACAAGGCTAGCCTGGATACATGAGCTCCTCTCTCAAAAAAGAAAGCATAAAGTCCTTCAAGCTGGACATGGTGTGTGGGGATACACTTTATATTTAATAAAAATAGTCTGGAATATCAGAGGACAAGGCCATCCATAGAGCCAAGCCAAGAAGATCCAGGAGTGGTGACTCACGCCTTTAATCCCATCACTCTGGAGGCAGAGAGACTCTGCATCTCTGTGAGTTCAAGGCCAAACAGAGCCAGATGCCCACCTTTAATCCTAGCACTAGGAATATTGATCCAGGAATTGAATGAAATAATTGAGGAGGGAAAGAAAGATAAGAAGGAGAAGGCAGAAGTTCAGCCTTTAGCCTATTTGCCCAGTTAGTCTGAGGACTGGTAGACACAGGACCGACCTTGTTGGACCTGAGGAGTTGGCTGGGTGAGAACTGACTGTGATCTGGTCCCTGTCTCTCTGATGTTTCAGCTTTTCCCCAATATCTGGCTTCAGGTTTTTATTATATACCAAATAGAATTCGCGCAGTAATAGCGGCTCACACCTGCACTCCTAGCACACAGTGTTGAAGCCAAAGGACTGAGATTTTTAGGGAAACTTGGGCTACATAGTAAATGCAAAGCCAACCTGAGCTACAGAATGACTCTTGTCAAAAATCAAGGACTGAGGAAGTAGCTCATGAGTAGAGCATACACTCAGTGTAGACAAGGTCTTAGCATTGATTCCCAGTGCCTTGGGGGAGGGAGAGTAATTAAAGCAGAGTTTCTCTTCTTACTTTGGATTAAATGTTTTATTAATTTTGTTTCAGAAGTTAATTCTATTTATGATAAAGTTTCTAACATGTTCCCTTGCAATTTGCATTTTAGGCTTTTTTCAAAGACCCAAATGTTATTTCAAATTTGCAGTTACTCTCTGATTCTTCTGGACAGTGGACCACATTAGGTAAAGAAATTAATTTTTATATACACAAGTTAACTATTTTAATAAAATTTTGCCTCAGCAATTATCACTAGTGATTGATGTCACTTAAATACAAATTGTGGCACACATGATAATGTATAAGCAGCTGTGTCAGGCCTTCTCTGCATCTCTGTTCTGGAAATCTCATGCTATCATCCTAGCATAGCACATCAGAGCCATGTTCTTTTGGTGGTTTAGAAAATATACATCTTATGCCTTCCATTTACAATGCTGAGTCACATTGAAATGAATAAGAAGAAAGCCACCCGTGGAATTCATTGGCATGTTAAGGACGCTTGCTAGAGATACAGGTCAGGGTGTTGAGTGATACACAAAGATCTGTGTTCTTCAATCCCCAGCATCACTGTGTTAGTTTGAAAGAAAATGGCCCCCAGAGGGAGTGGCGCTACTAGGAGGTGTGGCCTTGGAGTGGATTTGATCCTCCTTGGAACAAGTCATTGTAGGGGAGGGCTTTGAAGTCTCTCTCATATATGATCAAGCCATGCCCAGCAAGTCAGTTCACTTCCTGTCTCCTGTGGATCAAAGATGTAAGAACTCTGAGAACCTTCTTCAGCACCATGTCTGCCTGAATGTTGACATACTCCCAGCTGCCATGATGATAATGGTCTAAACCTCTAAAACTGTAAGCTGCCACCTTCACTAAATGTTTTCCTTTTTTAATGATTTATTTATTTGCATTGGTGCATCTGTGTAAGGGTATTGGGTCCCCTGGAACTAGAATTACAAACAGTTATGGGCTGCCATGTGAGTGCTGAGAATTGAACCTAGGTCCTCGGGAAGAATAACCAATAGTCTTAACCACTGAACTCTCTCTCCAGCCTCTAAATGTTTTCATTTATGAGAGTTGCCATTGTCATGGTGTCCCTTCACAGCAACAGAAACACTAACTAAGACAGTCACATAAAGCTAGGTATAGTAACACACACCTGTAACACCTGGAATCCCAGGACTGGGGACGTAGAGACAGGAGGGTCCAGCGTTTAAGGACAGCCTCTGATACATGGCAAATTGAGGCCAGCTTGGACAATATGAACTCTTGTCTTAAAATAATAATAATAAAAGGAAGAGGGATGAAATGCAAGGAAAGAAAAATGGGTTGAAAGATGGTTTAGTTCAGCAGTTAAGAGACATAGTGCCCTTCCAGAGGACCTGAGTTCACTTCCCAGTACCCTTGCCGGCATTACAGACCATGACTCCAGCCCCAGGGTTCCAGGACTTGTAGCCTCCATGGCACCTGTGCATGCACGCATACCTTCCCCACACACATGGACATATACACCGTCATATAAGTAAAAATCTTGAAAGAGTAAGTAAAAGACTGTAATAGTCCATTCCAGGTTTCTCCATAGGGAGGGGGAAGATGGTCAGTTCTACCCAGGACAGGGTCCACTGATGGAAGTACCTGGGTACAGAATAATAACAAATCATAGAGAAATGACTTCTTAAACAAGGACCTTTCTCTAGATTACACTTTAATAATACATTAAAACATACCTAGGAAATATTAATGTGTGTGTGTGTGTGTGTGTGTGTGTGTGTGTATGTGTGTGTGTGGACAGCTTTCAGGAATCAGTTCTTCCAAACCAAACCATCTGGCTTATATGTCCAGCATTTTTACCAGGTGAGCCATCATTTCTTCCAAAGACTGCTTTAAAAACCAACATAAATACTATGTTTTAAATTCAAGTTTGAGGTCTCAACCATGGAACAGGTAATACCATTCCATTCAGAAAAATAATCTGTAATACCAATTTGTGCACAAGAAAATGTAAATTGCTTAGACATTAGATGCTTTGTCTAAGGGGTGGTCTTTGTTAGACAAATTGTCTTCATGGGCTCCTAAGACTGTAAGACAAAGTAACTTTTTTAGAGTATTAGGCAACAGCACAATCACAAGAAGGTTCTTGTTAAGCCCAGTAGGTCAGATTTTACTGCTTTTGAACAAGGTCTGCTGCCAAATTTGCAGAGCAATAAAGCTAGCAGAGCCTGATCTGCAGACTACGTACAAAATTAAACTCAGTTTCTAAGCTCAGACATTTGTCAACTTGGATTTTTCAAGAGAGAATAACCAGAGCACAGAGATTTTAAAAAGTTGATAGTAATTTCAACCAATCTTTTTTAAAAAAAGCAATGTTCACAGAAGTGTATCCAGTCTGCCCATCTCAGCACAGGCCCCACAAAATACAGATGACTTGGTCCGAAGTTTTGTTCAAATTTTTTGTTGTTTGTTTGTTTTGCTTTTCATGATTGTGTTAGTTAGGGTTTCTATTGCTGTGAAGAGACACCATGACTTATCTCTCATAAAGGAAAACATTTAATGGAGCTGGGAGCTCATGGTCCAGAGGTTCAGTTCATTATCATCATGGTGAGACATGGCAGTGTGCATGCAGACTTGATGCTAAAGCTAAGAATTCTACATCTTGCACAGGCAACAGGAAGTGGTCTATCTCACTGGGTATGGTTTGAACATATATGAGACCTCAAAGTCTGCCCCCAGAGTGAGTGATGCACTTCCTCCAAGGAGGACCACACCAACTCCTACAAGGCCACTCACTTCCTAGCAGTACCACTCACTTTGGGAGCCACTTTTTTCCAAACCACTGCAATGATTTAATTTCTTTTTAAATGTGTTTTGGTTTTTTGTTTTTGTTTTTCAAAACAGGATTTTTCTGTGTAACAGCCCTACCTCTCCTGGAACTCTTCTCTATAGGCCAGGCTGGTCCCAAACTCATAGAGACTCGCCTGCCTCTGCCTCCTGAGTGCTGTGTGCTGCCGATGCCACCACCACCATTACCTGGCTTTTATATTTTATTAAGCTAACTCTCCAGGCCCGGTAGTGGTGCTGTCCAGGTGTGCCCGGGTGTGAGGCATCCCCTGGAGCATGGGAGCCTTACCAGACAGTACTCCCCCAAAGAAGAATGATTCTCCTTCCCCCACCCCAATCCCTGTCGGTCCTATGCAGGTAAGCACTGCTGTACTGGGTTGAGTGCGGCAGAACTGTTGTGTCCAGAGTTCAGTGTTTCACTGCACTCAGCCCATCTTCCTGCTCTCGCCTTCTGTCCACCTCATCCACCAAGCTGTTCCCTGAACCTTTGCTATTGAATTTTTAAACTATATTTATTTATGCTGTGTGTACTTATCTACAGAGTGTACTGTGCTAACTGTTTCTCTCTTACTTCATAGCCCAGGCTGTTGAGACTCTGTATGCAATCCAGACTTAACTTTGTACTCAAAACAATCCTCCTGCCTCAGAATCTGGAGTGCTGGGTTACAGGACTGCACAACCACACCAGCTCCATACAATGATGGGTTACAGGCCTGTACCACTGAAGCAGTTCTATAGAGTGCTGGGGATTGAACCCAGGGCCTCATGCATGTTAGGAAATATTCTACCACCTAAGCTGTCTGCAGCCTAAGAAGGAGTCATCGTTAAGCAAGAAGGGACTGAAGGGGATGGGAAGTTTATAGCCTTGCTAGCTTGTGAGAAACAAGAAACCCTGTTCTGGAGAGAACACCAATGATATGGTAGGAAAATCATCTGATAAAAAGACCAAGGCGTGACTCATAGATTTACTCATTTATTTCAGCAGAAACCAAAAGTAGAAGGTGCTACTGAAGGTTTCCGAGGGCTCTGGACTTCTGAGCACCTGTGGGATAGGCCATGGAGCAGCTCAGCTACCAACATGAGCTATTTGTTAAGGAAATCCCCAGAAGGTGAATCAGGGCTTGAGAGATGTCCCAGCAATTAAGAGCTTGTACTGCTCTTTCAGAGGACCTGGGCTTAGTTCCTAGCACCCGTGTTAAACCATTCAGATTCAGGGAACACAACACCTCTGTCCTCTGAAGGTACCTGCAGTCACATGCAAACACATACACACACAATTTACAAAAATAATCTTTATAAAAAGTCTTTGTCCCACCAACCAGCTCCCAAATAATGACATGGAGACTTATTTGTTATGAAATCTTGGCTTTAGCTTAGCTGTGATAAATTAACCCATTTCTTTTAATCTACATTCTCTCACATAATGCTCATCTTGCTTCCTCCATGTCTCCTTGACATCTCTTAGCCCTCTCCCATGCCCAGATTCCCTTCCTTACTTTCTCTTTCTGCTCAGAAGTCCAGCCTATATCTTTGCCTATGGTGGTATATTACATACTTAATAAAATCTGAAATATTGGGGAGACAGCACACAATCAAATCTTAGGCAGACAGCTCAGGAATT
This sequence comes from Sigmodon hispidus, assembly GCA_004025045.1. Lineage (NCBI taxonomy): Eukaryota > Metazoa > Chordata > Mammalia > Rodentia > Cricetidae > Sigmodon > Sigmodon hispidus. The sequence goes on from PVIH01004169.1 coordinate 61,770, forward strand.
TCTTTTTTTTTAATAATTTTTTTTAAAAACTTTATTTATTTATTTGCCTTGGTGTTTTGCCTGGAACTGGAACTACAGACAGTTGTTAGCTGCCATGTGGGTGCTGGGAATCGAACCCAGGTCCTCTGGAAGAGCAGACAGTGCTCTTAACCGCTGAGCCATCTCTCCAGCCCCGAATTTCTTGTACTCAGGTACAAGGATAAACAGCTGAGTGTCAATCACATACACCTTTAATCCCAGCACAGGGAAAGTTCAGGAGTGGTAACCTACACCCTTAATCCTTCTGTTTCTGTGATTTCAAGGCTAGGTAGAAATAGAGTAGTTCGTACCTTTAATCCTAACCTGGGTGGTATACAGCTAATGAAAAGGGTATATGAGGCCTCTTAGGAACCCAGCAAAGGAAGAAGTGACCAGGATCGAGGCTGAGGAAGTTACAAGACAGCTGGGTGAGAATTGACTGTGGCGCTTCCTCTCTCTGATATTTCAGCCTTCCCCCAATATTTGACTCAGAGTCTCTTTTAGTACAATCTGAATTGATGCAACATCTGTGTAGCTATTGGCCATTCAGTTTTTTTATTACAACAATCAAAATACACCTTCACACAGTGTACAAATATTCCATAACAAATATTTTTTAAAAAGAAGTAAAGCAGACGTCATTTATCAAACCATAGTCTCTAATCTTGTCCTCAAAGACAGGGCCACCTGTACAGAGCTTGGGGCCAAGTTAATCCTCAGAAACCTTAGGAATTGGTTCACCTGGTACCTGAGGGACTCTTCTCTGGAACAGGAAGCAACAGGAAGCTGTGAGACACTATCTCATTGGATCCAGAAGGCATAATATAATAAAGCAAAAATGCATTGTCCTTGAGTCTAAGAGTGCAAGGAATCTGCCTCTTCTTAGGCTACTGGGAAACTACCATGCAGTCCCTAAGAATTGTTTCTCTGGTTCTGGGCTAGAAATGGCTGCCCCATGTTCATCCCATCAGTGTATTTTATCTTTGGTTTCTCAGTCTGTAGACCAGGCTCACCTCGAACCCAGAGATCTTCCTGCCTCTTCTTCTTGTGTGCTGGGAGGAGTGTACCTCCACTGCCTGGCCCATGAGTGTATTTTAGAAGCATATATTTGGTGTGACAGGTTTACATCAAAAGAGGAATTCTGCTTCAGAATAAAATGTACCTGTCTGACTTTATATGAGTTTAGATAAAATATTGAACCTGAATAAGTTCGCATTTGGAGTCTTCTGAAGTGAATAGTATTTTGCATGTGAAGAAACTGAATTTAGAAACTAGGCAAAATCCTATTGGCTGAATTGTCCAAAGTCTCATGACCTCTGATGACATCATTTTTCCTTAGTTACTTTCTTGCTGCTCCAGCTCAGAGTGCAGTCACATTGGTTAGCCTCCATCCTGTGAATTTTGAGGTGATATACATCAGTCCATGGCAGGTGCTATTTTCACAACTTTGACTAAGTGGTGTGAATTTAATTTAGTGAGTCAGATTTATTAAAATGGCATGCTAGCTAGGTAGAGGTGCATACCAGTAGTCCCTTTACTGGTTGGGGTAGATGTAGGGCTTTGGCAGTTGGACCAGCCTGGTTTACAAAGACTGTCTGAACACACACACACACACACACACACACACACACACACACACACTGTCTCAACACATACACATCATTTTTTTCTCCCATGTGGTGCTCACTAGCCAATTTTATGGGACAGACAAGCTGTCTGCACTGCCCTTTGGTCTTTCAGAAGCATTCAGAGCTATTCCAGTATAGTCTGCAGGCTTTTTGCTTTATCTGCTCCCTAAAAGGATTGGGCATAAGAAACAAGAAGAGCTTCTCTCAGGAACACAGCTTTTGAAGTCTTTGAAACACACATAGTTCCTGCCTTCAGGCATCTTTCTCATCCCCATATCCAGGATCGTGACCTGCAATGACAGGTTCCAGCATGACCTAGTGGATAGTCAAAACAGGAAGTGCAAACAATTGCCAGGATTACTTTTAAGCCCTGGTATTTCTCAGACTATATAGCAGTGGGGCCTGTAGGCAGAAATCAATAGTAGCATGTGCAGGGCCCGGAGTTCAGGAAACAATGCCTGTATCCCTAAAACCATCGGGGTAGCCAGAAGACAAAAGATCATCTCCTTATACCAGGTTGTGTATGTAGATAAAAGAAAGGGTAAACTGATTGAGGTTATGATACAAGTATTTATTTATCCTAATCTTATTGCTATATAATTTAAGTTGTACTAACAGGAAAAACTATTTCTAAAAGATACATTCAGGGGCTGGAGAGATGGCTCAGAGGTTAAGAGCACTGACTGTTCTTCCAGAGGTCCTGAGTTCAATTCCCAGCAAAACCACATGGTGGCTCACAACATTCTATGATGAGGTCTGGCGCCCTCTTCTGTAAAACTGTATGCATAATAAATAAATAAATCAAAAAAAAATTTTAAAAGATACATTCAAGGAATAATTGTGGCCTGGGAACAGGGAGGGGGTGGGAGGAGGAAAAGAGGGAGGAGCTAAGGCCATAGAAACCAAGCCCACAAGGCAGTGGTGGCCCAGGCCTTTAATCCCAGCACTCAGAAGGCAGAACAGGCAGATCTGTGAGTTCCAGGACAGCCTAGGCTACACAGAGAAGCAGCTGATCCCCAATAAGATATCCCACATTTTTCTCTGGACCTTCAGTGATTCAACCAGAACTGCCTTAAGTTTAACCTTGGCTTGGAAAACTGTGTCACACACACTGTCAGTGAGATCTCATAGGTGACTTTGTAATGAAGAGAAAATATTCTCAAACCATCCTCATCCTCAAAGACTTTGCAAATGATCATTAATTAAATTATTGTTTTGGTTTTGGTGTTTTGTTTTCTGAAACAAGGCCTTGCTATGCAGACCTAGTTGGAACTTGCTATGTATGTCTGCCTCCTGCCTCTGCCTCAAGTGATGGGATTATAGACATGAGCCACAGCAATGCTTGTTTCTTGTTAACATTTGTTTGTTATTTGAGTGTTTTTATGTGTGCACAGATGCCAAAGGATAATTTACAGGAGTTGGCTCTGTCCTTCTAACATGTGGGTCCAGTGGATTGGTCCAGAACTGATAGCAAATGCCTTTGTCCACTAACCCATTGTGCCAACCACTGGTGTTTTGGTTTGGTTTTGGTGTGTGTGTGTGTGTGTGTGTGTGTGTGTGTGTGTGTGTGTGTGTGTGTAGATGTCTATGAATGTCAGAGCTGTCAGATCTCTTGGGAGCTGGAGTTACAGGATCTTGTGAGCTATCTACAGTGGATGCTGGGAACTGACCTCAGGTCCTCTGCAAGAGTAGTCTGCTCTTAATCACAGAACCATCTTTCCAGACTCCCGCCCCCCCCCCCCATTGCACCCATCCCCACCTGTTTTGAGACAGGGTTTCACTTTGAAGCTCAGGCTGGCCTGGAGCTTATTCTGCAGCTGTTAAGAATGCTAGTCTACCTCAGTCTCTCAAGTGCTGACCTTCTAGGTATATGCTATCAAGCCTAGCTCTAAATGTGTGTAATATGGATTACAGAACATTTAGCATTATGTAAATCCAAAATTATGTGAAGAAATTTTATGCTTTCATTGGCAATCCTACACTTGATCTTTCCCAAAAAGCCAAGGAGCAAAATTTTGTAGACAGTTTCAGTAGAGTGAATATCTGATATGGAGAAGCCCTCCCTGGGTTTTGTCCGAAACACCAACTAGAGCTGTGCGTGACTGTGCATACCTGTAATCATACCACACAAGAGGGTCAGAAGGTCAGGCGCATTCCCTCCTCCACAGTGATTTCAGGGTTATCATGGGCTATGTGAAACCTCATCCCAATAACACACACACACACACACACACACACACACACACACACACACACACACACACGAGGTCTATAAACCCCCTACGAAACACACAAAGTATCTGCTTTAAGGCATTCACTAGTTCAGTGGCTCTCAACTTGTGGGTTTCTGACAGGGATTGCATATCAGATATCCTTTAAGTCAAATGTTTACATTACAATTCGTAACAGTAACAAAATTACAGATATGAAGTAATAATGAAAATAATTTTGTAGTTGGGGCCACCACAACTTGAAGAAGGGTATAAAAGACTTACAGCATTAGGAAGGTGGAGAACTACTGGTCTAGTTTATGTTCACCTAGTTCTGAAGTAAGATTTTGTTATAATGTTTTGTTTATGTTTTGAAACTTGAATATTACCCCATAGTTCATAGTGGCTTAGAACTTGTTATGCAAGCCAGCCCACCCTCAAGCTTGTGGCAGGTCCTCCTGCCTTACTCCTAAATGCTGACATTACAGCCACTAACCAACCTGGCTCTAAACTTTTTTAAAGGTTCATTTTATTAAAAACAAAAACCTACATAAATTAAAAAGCAGTTATTTTTATTTTATGTCTGTGTGTTGGGTAGGATGTCTACTGAGTCTCCAAAGAGCTGGAGTTTCAGGTGGCTGTGAGCCACTTGAGGAAGGTGTTGGGGTGCAAACACTGGTCTTTTAAAAAAGCAGCAAGTGCTCCTAACAACCAGTTCAACTCTTCAGCCCCTAAACTTTATTTCAGTTTAATGTATTAGTAGTAGTAGTGGATCTGTGTGTGTGCATGTGTTGAGGGATGGATTTTGTTTCTTCATGGTATTTAAGGAACTTTATGTAACACTTTTATCTACTGAGCCATTGAGATATGTGTCCAGGGCTGGAGAGATGGCTCAGTGGTTAAGAGATATGTGTCCTATTTGATTACTTATCAGAGTCCATGCATAATGGCTGACTTTAAAAATAACTGAAAATTCGGGCTGGAGCCAGGCATTGTGGTACACAACTTTAGTCTTAGCACTTAGGAAAGGCACACTGTGAGACCCTGGTCTACACAGGGGGAAATGTGACAGCCAGAGCTATAGACCAAGACCTTGACTCTGTCATATGGCCACTGCAGGTCCAGGGAATCTGTGTACCCACACATGCACACAAATAAAAAATAAAAATACATCTTTTTTAAAGCTTAGAAATAACTAAAATCACTAAACTTCACTTTTACATTGTCATTATTTACAAAATATCTTTTTTCAGGAACTGAAGTGAAAAAAATTGAAGCTATAAGTGTTCCATGCACACAGCTTTCCATGTCATTTTTCCAGCGCTTATATGATGAAAATATTGTACGAGAAAGTGGGCACATTGTCAAGTGCTTAGATTATTACTGTGATCCATTTCTTATTTCAGACGAACTAAGAAAAGTAAGTATAGAATTTTAATTTTTCATAGTAGTTTATTGAAGGAAATAGAAATATCAAAACCTTAAGCCAGGTTAAAACCTGAGTTATCTCTAGCTAGTCGACCCAATCAGTGCTAATCATTTCTTCTTAGTGTGGACTTGTACATGTCAGTGGGACGCTGCTGACATGACTGTGAAGGCTGGGCTGACGCTCACACTCACTGTGCAGTTCCTCCCAACAGTTATCTGGCCCAGTGTCCTACAGTACACAGATAGAGAAGCTTTGGCCTGCTCAATGACCAGCTATTGTCTTCTGGAGGAGTCTTTATATCAAATTAATATTAAGAATTTACATGGAAATCTGGTAGTAGTGGCTCATGTCTATAATCCTAGTACTCAGAAGGTAAAGGCAGGGAATCAGGAGTTCAAGACCAGCCTGGCCTACAGGCTGTCCTGGGCTGTATATGGAGACCTATCTCAAAAGCAAAACAAACAAAACTGAACTAAAAATGGGGCTTGGGAACATAGCACAGCTGACAGAGGACTTCTTAATCTGTGTATACAAAGCCTTGGGTTTGATCCCAGCACTTCATAAACATGGCAGGTGACACTTGGGAGGTGGAAACAGGAGCACCAGGGCTGAAAGTAATCCTCGTCTATGTAGTTCGAGGTCAGCTTTGGGAGACATGAGACCCTGCCCAAGAATAAAAAAAAAGATACTAGTCACTTGGTTTTTTAAAAATATGTTTTATGTGTATGGATATGGATGTTTTATCTGTATCTTTGTGTATGTATCACATGTGTGCCTAGTGATCATGAAGTCCAGACAAGGTCTGGATCTCCTGGTATTGGAGTTACAAATGGCTGTGAACCACTATGCAGGTGCTGAGAACTGAGCTTGAGTCCTTTGCAAAAGACAGAGGTGGCAAAGCTATTTCTCCAACTTAATACCATTTGTTTGTTTGAGACAACCTTGAACTGTGTGGTTTATGGCATTGACCTTCAGATTCTTGCGTCTCCACTTCCCACTGCACCTGGCTATGACTGGTTCTCACACACTTGCCTATCATAACATGACTACATGTGATCCCTAGCACCACAAAAAGTACTAATTTTAAAATTTTAATTTTAAATATGTTAAAACTTTCAAAAGCTTAAAATCATAACCCTGCATTATACATTACATTTCTTTATAATGATTTTCCTCTTAGGTTTTGCTCATGGAAGACTCTGAAAAATATGAAGTCTTCAGCCCACTCGAAAGGGAAGAGTTCCTGTTCTGTGTTTTTAAGCATCTCTGCCTTGGAGGGTCCCTTTGTCAGTATGAGGACATGCTGAAGCCGTATTTGGAGACAGCAAAGCTCATCTATAAGGACCTGGTGAGGTAATGTGCTCACTGTGCAAAGCTCTAGGTAGCAGTGAAGATTCCTTTGGTGGAATTACCCAGCCTTGCTTGTGTTCCAGCAGCCCTTTGCTAGCCTGCCTCTCTCTTCTCCAGGCCAGAAGGATTTTGTGACTATGCTTTTGTTGTCGATTTTTTGTTGTTTGTTCACGGGATAAGTTTTTCTTCTCAGTGCTGGTATTGAATTCAAGACTTTGCTTTATAGGCAAGCATTATACCATTGAGGCAGAGCCCTCTCTTTAGGGTTCTTATCGGTTTTTGTGTGTCTTGTGAGACTGCAACTCAAGTTGTCTTGGATCTCACTGTGTAGCCTAGGCAGGTCTGCATCAAGGGCCCAAGTGCCAGTATCACTACAAGCCTCAGTTTTGATGTTTCTCCTCATTCGGACCTGTCCCACCCAATCCTCTGTTAGCTCCTGCCCCCCCTTCCTCCCTCCACTCTCCTTCCTTTAGACAGCATGAGAACAAAGAGATCCCAAAGGATGTATGAGTTTGCTCAGGTAAGTGTGTGTGTGTGTGTGTGTGTGTGTGTGTGTGTGTGTGTGTGCTTGCACATGCAAATGTGCATGTGTGAGTAAACCTTTACTAAAGAAGTGGAGGAATTTTCATTTTGAAGTAATCTTTACTCAAAGACATTTAGTTAATTTAAAGTCTTCCACTAGGCTTACCTCCCCTCCCTTCTACTCTCCCTCCCTCCTTTCTGCCCTTCCTTATTTTTTGAAACTCAAATGAAGATTAGACTATAAACTTGAGCCTGGAGAGATGCTCAGCACTTAAGAAAGTCTCCTGTTCTTTAATAAAACTCCAGTTCAGTTCCCAGAACCCACAAGGTGGCTCATACCACCTGTAACTTTACTTCCAGGGGATCTGAGGTCCCTTTCTGGCTTCTTTGGGCACTACATATATACAGTGTACATACATTGATACAGGAAAATATTCAGATACATAAAACATAAAGAAATCTTTTAAAAATCATTCCAGATTAGGAGCTAGGAGCCATGCCTATAATTGCAACTCTGTGGAGGGAGGCTCGGCATGTAAAGATTCTTGCTATGCCAAAGGGCCTGAGCTCAGTTCCTGAGAAGAGGAGAATAGACTCCAGAAAGCTGACCTCTGACTTCTACCCTAATGCTGGGAAAAGAAAGAAATAAAAACCGTTTTCAGGAGAAGCAAGCATGTCTAGCCAACATGTAGTGTGATGTGTGCATTTGCAGCTCCTATGAACCAGGACCCTGAGGTCCTCCCTGCACCCCAGCCATGCCTGCACATGCTAGCACTGTGCCCTGCCACAAGGGTCCCTGGAAATGTCTCACTGCTGTGTGCTTAGGGAGGGTTCACTTCAGTGTTTGAAACAAATCCCTCTAGAGCTTAAATACTGCCAAACGCTCTTTCCCGCTAGACCCTTGCACAGGCTAACCTGCAGCATCCTCTACATTTACAAAGTGTCATTGGTATCTATGAATTATACATAATAATGGGTTTCATCTTGATAATTTAATATGTGTGTGCAATGTATTTTGATTCTACTCTTCCCATTGTTCTCTTCTACATTTTTTTTTTTTTTACTTTATTTTATTTATTTATTTATTTGCCTCGGTGTTTGCCTGGAACTGGAACTACAGACACTTGTTAGCTGCCATGTGGGTGCTGGGAATCGAACCCGGGTCCTCTGGAAGAGCAGACGGTGCTCTTAACCGCTGAGCCATCTCTCCAGCCCCTCTTCTACATTTTTTGTGTTAAATATTTTTAAAGACCTGAAGAGTTGTAACAATTAATAAAAAGAAAAGCTAAACTGATAAAACCTTTTTTTAAATGACTTATTTGTATGTATATGCATGCACAAGCCAAGGAGGCGAGAAAAGAGTGTTGGACCCCTGGAGCTGGAATTACAGGAGGTTATGAGCCACTTGATGTGGCATCTGGAAACCAAACCCAGATCCTCTGCCAAAGCAGCAATCACTCTCTCTTTTTAAAAATATTATATGGGCATTTTGTCTGCATGTATGTCTGCACACCACATGCGTGCCTTGTGCCTGAGGCAGTAGAAGAGGGTGTTAGATCCCCCTGCAACTGGTGGTAAGGATGTTTTTAAGCTGCCATCTGTGTCCTAGAGACTGAGCCTAGGTCCCCTGCAGAGCAGAGGGAGATTATAACTGCTGGGTCATCTCTCCAGCCTCCAAGCTTGTTATATCTTAAATGTGCCTTTTTCTCTCATCTTAGTGTTCGGAAACATCCTCGAACCAAGGAAATACAAATCACCTCTTCTGTCTTTAGAGTGAAAGCCTATGTGAGTATTGAGCCTGTTCTTAGTCATTACAGATGGAGTTGCTGTTCTTGTGGCTTAGGAAGCAGAGCATGCTAGGCCTGGGAGAAGAGATGCTGCTCCTGAGTAGTTTATAACAATCAAATGTGATAGTGTACAGCTTCATGGAAGGGAGACAGGGCAGAAACCTAGAGCCAGGAGCAGAAGCAGAGTCTGGAGGAATGTTGCTGACTGGTTGGCTCTCACTACTCTTCCTCACAGAAGAGCCCACTACACTTTGAGCACTAACTGCTTTCCCCGTCCAAAGCTCCAAATTCCATCCAGTCCTTCCCAAAAAACATGGTCAGCTCTGTCACAGCATCACCTTACTATCTGGTTGGCTCTGCTGTGAAGAAACGCTGGCCTAAACCAGCTTAGGGGAGGAGATGGTTTATTTGCCTTACCTGCCCCAACCCCAGTCCACTATTGAGAAAGTAAGCCTGAGCCCGAGCAGAGGCCCTGGGAAAGCACTGCTTACCAGCCTGCCTCACAGCTTATTCAGCCTGCTTTCTTATGTAATCCAGACCACCTGCCCAGTGTTGGCACCACCCTCAGTGGGCTGGATCCCCTACATACATCATTAGTCAAGATAATGTCCCACAGACCAGTCTGATAGAAGTAATTCTTAGGAGAGATCCCTTCTCCCCAAATATGTCTAGGTTTGGACCATGTTAACAAACCAAACAGCACACATGGCAGGTTTTTACTCACTTTTATTCACTGAGCATCTCACTAGTCCATAAAGTATTTCTCTAAAACTGATAGAGTCAGGAAAGGTACAAACTTACAATTCTAGCACCCAGGGAATTGAGGCAGAAGGCTATTGAGCTCTAGTCTAGCCTGGTCTACATAGTGAAAGCCTATATCAACATACACACAAGCACAAAAGAAAAAGCTATCAGGCATGGTGGCTCACACCTATAATCCTGGCAGTCAGGCAGGATCACTCTGAGTTTGAGGCTAGCCTGGGCACACACTTGAACAAAGCACAATAAAACAGCAAAAGTAAACGTATTGTGGAAATAATATGATTAGACTATACATTCCTTAAGGGGAAGAATTAAAGTTGTAATACATGTGTGTAATAGATTTGTAGTGTTAATAACACTATTGGCAATTTTTTTTGCCAGTTATCAAAATTTTTTATATATGTATGTTTAATGATTTTTTTATTGAGATAGACATCTTGCTGTACATTCCAGACTGGCCTCAAATTCAATCCTTCTGCCTCAGCCCCCAAAGGACTGGGATTAAAGCTGTGTGCTATTATATCTGCCTATATTTCATCATACTTGGGCAGAAAAATGTATGATAGTCAATGATTTCAATGTGGTTGAACACAGTAACTCAGGTTTATCTTTTCAGGACTCTGCTGGTGTGTGTTACCCTTCAGCTAAAGAGCATGTGCAGACATTCTCTTACTTCATCGTGGATCCCATCAAGCGTCATGTGAATGTCTTATACCATTGCTATGGTGTGGGGGAAATGGATTAGGGTCAGTCTTGTTTAAAGCATCCTTAGTCATTGTATCCCCTTGGCAGCACTGATGGATGGATAGATGGGCTCTTGCAGATCAGTGGAAAGCAACTATGCAGAGCCCTTTTCAGGCCAAAGAAAGCAAGCACTAAAGTGCCTCTCTCTACATTGGCCTAGCACACTCATGTAGAAATCTCTGATGGAACCTGTACAAAGCAAAAATTCACAAGGTTATGTTTGTTCTGTCAAGATGCAGCCACATTTTCAATTTCCTATTTTTTTTTTTAAAAAAAAACATTGTTTGGGAGGCAGAGGTAGGCAGATCTTCATGAGTTTGTAGCCAGCCTGGTCTACATAGCTAGTTCCAGGACAGCCAGGGCTATACAGAGAAACCCTGTCTCAAAAAGTAAATAAATAAATAAATAAATAAATAAATAAATAAATAAATAAAATTGTTTTTAGTTTTTTGAGGAAATGTATCATCTAGCCCAGGATATGTAAGCCTTGAGCTCACTGTGTACCAGAAGCTGGTTTTGAACTCCTGACCCTCTTGCTTCTACTACTTGGGGTACGAACATATACTGCCAGGCCCTTGCTCTAAGTATTTTGTTTGAGAAGCTAATTAATTCTGGATTAGAATTGAAACATTAGACATTTCCACCACCAGCCATTAATATGAATTAATACAATGTTTAAACTTCAGTGTATGTAATTACATTTTTCTCATACAGAAAGGTTTGTCTTGCTGGTGTGATAGTGCACACACTCAGTCCCAGCACTCAGAAGGCAGAGGCAGCACATCTCTCTGAGTTCAAGGCAGCACATCTCTCTGAGTTCAAGGCCAGTAGTTCAAGCTACTGTAGAGTGTAGCTTAGAACTCTACAGAGAGAGTTCTAAGACTGCCAGGACTACACTGAGAAATGCTGTTTTAAAAGAAAAAGAAAAAACGACTTATGTCTCTATAGTTAGGAAGAACATAGAATTCTTCTGCTTTAATTTTCCTCACTTAAAATCAATTAAAAATAATTTCAAATTCTCATTATATAACAAATTAAAACTTTGGCTGCTATATAGTTTCTAACTGATACATAGTAGTGATGCATTATGTTATGGGGTACGCTGGAGATGGTATTGCTAATAGTGGTACCCAATATTCTATGCATGCTAGGTCAATTCTCTACCCACTGTGATATGTCAGTACAAGGTCTCATGTAGCTCAGTCAGGCCTCAGACCTGATATATAGCCAAGTATAACTGTGGTTCTTGCATTCTTAATTCTAGCATTATTTACTCTGTGAGCCTTACTTAACCTTTCTTGCCTTAGTTGCCTTTTTCTGTAAAATGGAGGAAATAATAAGATTCCTTCATAAATTTAGAAAATTATAAAACCAAAACGTATTTTGGGTGTTTAGTGGTGCTAAGTATATAGTTTAAGGCTACAAGCTGTATGGTGACGGTGGTGCACACCTTTAATCCCAGCACTCAGGAGGCAGAGGCAGGTGGATCTCTAAGTTTAAGGCCAGCCTGGTCTGCAGAACAAGTTCCAGGACAGCTAGGGCTACACAGGAATATCCTGTTCTCAAAAGCAGAACAAACAGTAACAATAAAACCAGCAACAAAATAAAAATGATAAGCCAACAAAATGGCTCTGTGATGAAAGGTTCTTGGTGACAAGACTAGCTGACCTGATTTCAACCCCCAGGGACCCAAACAGAGGAGGAAGACAATTGCCAGTTGACCTCTGACCTCCATACCCAGACCATGGCTCATGCTTGTTTGCTTGTCTACACACACACAATAAATAAATGTAATTAAAAAAATTTAAAACCAGGGCTGGGAGCACAGACCCATGCGAGAGCACTTGCCTGCAGTGTGTGTGTCCTGTGTTCAACCCCAACATTGCAAAAGAAGTAGAGTAAGACAAAATCAGTGTGGCCCAAAAGAGAAAGGGTTAGCCAACTGGGGTGAGTCTTGAGGTGACAGGGCTCTGAGGATCCGGAAGTGGGATTTGTGGAGGGAAGTTGTGGTTAGACAGGGGAAATCCCTCAGCTGAGCCAGTCCCTCTTCTTTTCTTTATTCCCTGAGTCTTTGTTCTCTGATTCAAAAGCCTGTGGGCACTGTCCTGTGGACATTATTCTAAATCGTGCTCAACCAGCTTGGATCCTCACACTTTTGCAAACAGGTTTGCAGATCCTAAAAGTTGGTTGGTGGCTTCTTAAGGAAAGCACTAACCTAAATTTTCTTAACCAATAAATCAGCACAAACTAATATAGCTGCTTGTGGTGGCACGTACCTGTAATCCTAACACTTGGGAGGCTGACACAAGAGGATCTTGTGAGTTTTAGGCTAGATTGAGATGTAGAGTAACCCGTTTCAAAACACAGAAACCTAGCATTCATCCCATAAATGTTTACCATGATTGCCTACTATGATCCGGCCACGATCCATATATTATATATAAATAAAGGAATGGAGTGGAAGTTGAACTTGAAGTCTCTACTAGAGAAGCCATGACTGGGATTCTGCAAGTTTGAGGCCAGCTTGACCTACAAAGTGATACTCTGACTGAAGCCAAAGCAAAGAGCTGGAGAACTGACTCAGAATTTAAGAGGCATCAATGTTCTTAGAAAGGGCCTGAAGGTATTCCCAGCACCATGTCAGGCTGTTCACGATCCTCGGGATCTAACACTACCTGACCTTCTCAAGCATCAGCATGCATGTGCACACATTCACATATACTTTTATACATAACTTTTTTTAGAGTATGTACTTCTCTTGTTCTGCCTATCCTCTAAAAAGGTTAAAATTTAATGTAATTTTTAAAAGATGTGTTTTCATTTGTCTGTGAGTGTATGGGCATGAGTATATATATATGTCACATGTTCAAGTACTCAAGGACGTCAGAAAAGGGTTTTAGACCCCTGAAGCTGAAACTACAGGCAATTTGAAGCCATCCAATATAAGTGCTAGGAACTTCCTCTGGAAGAGCAGAGCATGCTTAATTCCTGAGCCATCTCTCCTTACAGCCCTGATGTAAGTTTTAAGCATGGGGTATTGTACATTTTGAAAGACTCCTGTGGCCATTATGAGATAAATGGGTTCAAGGGGCCATGTAGAAGTGGAAAAACAGTATCTGAACTAATGACTATACAAAGCAGCTGAGCTAGATGGTTTCTGTGAAGATGGAATATTATGGGAAGACTTGGGCCCTCTTGCTAGTACCCTAGAGAGTGAATGTATGTATATATTAAAGAACAGAGATAAACCAATAGGGAAGAATGTGCAGAAACCAGGAATATAAACAAGAATTAAACTCACAAAGGCCTTGACCTCAGGCTTCTGGCCTGCAAGACTGTAGGGAAACTTTCTGCTGTTCATATCGGCCAAGTCTGCATAGTTTGTTGTGACAGCCTTCCAAAATAATATATGGAGGGAAGTGGATGTTCCAGTTGCTGCCTTGAACCTGGAACCAGTGTTACTTGCTGGCAAATTTCTAAGAGACTTGTGTGCTCCTGGTTTAAAACTTCCCAGATGGGAGTTACCATGGTGATGACAGTGAAGGAAGAGTTTGAGACTGAGAGGGACAGGAGCTAAGGAGATGGGCTACTATGTGTAGAAAACTTGGGAACTCGACAAGTGTTGTGCAGATGAAGTCACCATTAACTTTTTCATGGTTGATGTTAATGTGAGATACACAATGGGGACCAACTGCAATTGTCAATGGGTGAGTAAGGATGAAAATGTCCCTTGAAAGAACTGGTATGGAATGGTAAAAGATTGATGGGAACAGGAAAGACTGGATGGAGACTGGGAGAGTAGCCAGGAAGTGACTGGGAAAACTGAGGTGTGAGCTGAGAAGGGACTGAAGTCCCTGAGAAAGTCAGAGAAATCAGAGCCACTTCAGCAACCCACACACCAGGCACAGCTGACACCAGGAACACCCCACACCAGGCATCCCACATCATTTCCTCTGTAGATAGCAATCCCACCTATACCAACTCATCTTTGAAAGCAGCCTCTGGGGAGTCAGGATCTATGCCTACAATATATGCTTTGTAGACAAAGTGAATTAAATGTCTACATAATAGAAAAGCAATCTAGCCTCAAATTCATGACAATCCTCCTGCCTCTGTTTCTTTAATGCCAGGGCTGCAGGCATCCACTACGACGTCCAGCTAGAGAAGTAATTATATTTTGTCTTTCTACTGAGGTACCTCAGAACGCAGAATTCTTTATCACTGATGAGTTCCATGGCTCTGAGCCAATCACGAACGCCTGTATATCCCAGAAGCCTCTGAGATGAGGAGACTTTCACATAAGCATCACACAATGCCAAAGTCACAGCCACATGTGAAGTTTTCAATCAATCAGAAGATGCCTTAGTCAGAGCTACAATGTCAGGTGTCTCACAACTGCTCATAACTCCAGTTCCAGGGGACCCTATGTCCTAGTCTGCCTTTGAAGGCACCCACCACTACCATATATCTTACACTCATAGAGACATCCATTCGGACATATACTTAAAAATAAAGATTTTTAAAAGATTTTTAAAAATAAAACACTGTAGTTTTTGTTTTGTGGGTTTTCTATCCTTCTTTGCTCTTTGAGACCAGGTGTCTTTCTGTAACAGCTCTAGCTGTCCTGCGAGGCTGGCCTTGAACTCACAGAGATCCACCTGCCTCTGCCTCCCCAAGGTATGTGCCACCACTGCCTGCCTGGATGAGATCCTCTGCTTCAGCCTCCTAAGGGCTGGGATCACCCTCCTGAGCTTGGTTCCTAAATGCTTGGTTGAAACTTTTAATTAATGGGAGTTCAGGTCCTATATGCCAGGCAAGGTGGTGTATGTAAGAAAAAAGTTGAACTGAAATCATGCTCCCACTTGGAGGGCTGAGACAGGATTATTAAACCTTCCAGGTGGGAGCAAGCTCTGATGCACTAAAGGCACAGTGCAATTTGAATTATTCTGAGAGGTCACAAACATGCAAATGACATCAGGACAGGGAGCTGGGTGGTTCAGGAGAGAGGATCCTGTCAAATGAGATATGAGTACCGAAACCACACTGGTTTTCAGAAGAGGATGACAGAGTCCCACATCCTAACTGCAATGTTCTGCACAACAATGCCTTTGGGACTGAAGTGAAGCAAAGCAAAGGTCTGCTGCTGCGGCAGAGTTCAGTTGTTTTGTTTGTTTGATTTTTCAAGACAGGTGTAGCCCTGGCTGTCCTGGAGCTCCACCTGCCTGCCTCCTGAGCACCAGAGTTAAAGGTGTGCACCACCACCCGAGTCCAACTAATTGTAGTTAGTAACAGTAGAGGTCTGGAACAATGGTATATGTTTTTGAAATGTTTTATTTATATGCCTGTTTTGCCTGAGTGTATTTCCATGTACCATGTGCCTGCCTGGTGACTGCAGAGGCCAAGAGAGGGTGTCAGTTCTCTTAGAACTGGAACAATAGGGGTTATGAACCGCCGTGTGGGTTAGGGAATCAAATCAGGGAAGACCAGCCAATGCTATTAAACCCGTGCCACAGCCCCCAATGGTAGGTCCTCCCAAATGGGGCATGATAGTATATCATGCAATATATAGTAAACTCAGCAGTCAGGAGGCTGAGGCAGGAAAACTGTGATCTAGACCATGTTGGACTAGAGCCTGAGATTTTGCCTCAGGAAATCACACACAAAGAAAACCTGCCTTTCTGTTTCAAGGAGGCTTAAAATAATAACTGCTAGGGAGGGCAGGTCAGGCAAGGAGACAAAAGACTGAATACCCACGGTCCTTATCTCTACTAACTTGTGACTGAATGCTGGAAAGAATAGTAAGGGACACTGTCTCAATGAAGATATGGAGGTCCTAAGAGAATATATATTCACTCCAGAAAGCCTTTTAATCCACAGTAACTTTGTTCTCAATTTAAATGCCAGTGAAACTATTGGCCAAGGTACCCAAGCCCTTTAATTACAGTGCCCATAGTAGTCAGTGCTCTTAACCTCTGAGCCATCTCTCCAGTCCCTAGTGCCCATAGTAGTAAAACTATAGTTAGGGGACCGCTTCTATCGCAACCTGTGGTCACAGTCACATTTGTTCTACACATTTCCTTTCAGCTGAATGTTTTGCTGTTTTGAGACAGGGTCTCATGTAGCCCCAGCTGCCTTTCCACTTAACTGTGTCAATGAGATTGGCATTAAAGTTGTGATCCTCTGCTTTCCACCATGCCTACTAGTGACAGGGTTTCTCTGTGCAGTTGAGCCAGGCCTATAATTGACAGTCCTGGCAATCCTCAGGCCTTCTAATTTTTCAGATTTCAGTTCAACTTTTTTTTTTTTTTTTTTTTTTTTTTTTAGACAGAAGCTTCCTATGTAGTCCTGGCTGGCCCAAAATTCACTGTATAGACCAGGCTGACCTGGAAGTCAGAGAGATCTACCTGCCTCAGCCTCTGTTGTGTTGGATTAAAAGCCTGCATCACTATCCTTGGTTTCAGTTCAATTTTTTACTGCAGATTGCTTCCCCTAAAGTTTTGTTTGTAGATTAACTGTGGGCTCTGAGGCAGGAGTATTGTCGGGGTTCTAAAAGGGCTCTGGCACCACAGGCTGGGTTACTACCCAGAGGTAACCTGCAAACACAGAGCCATGATAATGGCCACGAAGACTAAGAACTAGCCTTGTGCCACCAACTGGGCCAAGTGCTTTATTTATGTCCATTGACTCACAGTCTCAACAACATGAGGTGGCTGTCATTACCCTGACGCCAAAATTAAAGAGCAGAAAGCAGTTTGCTCTCTATCTCAGCGCTGCATGGAGAACCTGGACCTGAACCCTAAACTCTGTGGCTCCAGAACCCACAAGACTGTGCTTAAATGCTTTTGGCATTTGCTAGGGTGGAGACCAATCCTGGAATCAGTCCTAGGGAGGATATTTACCCTGCTTCCTCTCCTGGACAGGAAACTGAAGCTCATGAGCAGTTGATTAAAATCTTGCCTGTCTGAAGCTGGTTTACCTCGCACTACCACACCAAGCAATTGAGCTTGCTTGCTGCTCAGACTTCTCCCGGGCATGTCCTGGCTAGAGGAAGAGATAATCTTTTCGCTCAAGGGTCCTTTCTTTGCTTAATCCTATTTATACCCGTTTCACTTGCACTGCAGACAAAATCATTAAAACAAGAAACCAGATTTCTGGAGAAGAAATTTGTGTGTTTAAAAATCAGTGTTGCACAACCTTGGGAATACACTTAAAAAGTACCAAACTGCTTACATGGAAAACTATCGTATTCGAGTTATATATAAAACTTTTAAGTTCATGACTTTACCAAGAGGACTCTTGGTATGAGCACTCTCCCAGAGGACCCAGGTTTGAATCCCAGAACCCAAATGGCAGCTCACAACCCGTGGTATTCCAGTTCCACAGAATCAATAACACTTTCTTCTGGCCTCTGTGAGACCCAGGCAATCATGTGCTTCAAAGACATATATGCAGACAAAATACCCAACACAACACAATTAACTAAAAACAACAGTTTTTTTTTGTTTTTTTGGTTTTTTGGTTTTCTTTTTTTTGAGTGATTCCAGTTAGAATCAGAGGCTAGATGGACTTCCATTGCTGACTCTGTTCAGTCTTCTCTCAATCTACCCTTGGACCAAGCACAGGAGGAAAAAGGAATGTAGTCCCTCAAGTTTATGTTTTGAGTTCAAGTTCTCAGAGACTAATTGTAAGTTTCGGTGCTAAAAAAATTGATTTGACTCTGGGCTGGGTGGATCATCCCCGCACTCCGGACGCAGAAGCCAGCCTGGTCTTTGGAGCAAGTTCCAGGTGTACCTGTCTTGAAAAACACCACGCTCGCTACATAGTGAGTTGGAGTCCAGCCTTGCTACACGAGAACGAAACAGGACAGGAGGCTAAGGGCACCTGGGTTCGATTTCGGAGACTCGGGATGAGGAAGAAAACACAGCCCACAAACTGCCTTCTCACCTTCCACTCCTACAAAAAAGAAAGAATGAAAGAGAGAAGGGGTTGGGAGGGAGGGAAGGAAGGGAGGGAGGAATGTCGGTCGGACGGACAAAGCTAAATCAATTTCCCAAAACCGGAAAGCAAAGGCCTTTGCTTGGAATCCTAGCAAGCCAGGAAGCTGTGGCACAAAGTTTGTCAGCAGTTGGAGAATATCATTGGCTACATTGAGCCTGTTTAAAACAAAACTTAAAGTAATATGTTTTCTTATGAAATATACATTGAGTCTAAGACCTGGTCTTCAAGCTTCAATTTGTTATCGTTTGCACTCCCCTCAAGTGTTTTGATTTATTTTTCTAAAAACTCGCTGGTAACTCCCCAAACCGGAATCGATGTTAAAACGCGGACCCGATTAAAGTCAGTGTGGGTGAGAAGGATCGTTCATCCAGCCTACCCACGCGGGTGGAGAGCGCCGCGACACGTCCTGTCCCTCCTCGCGGCCTTGGGACGCACAGCTCCAGGCGGATCTGTGCGCACGCAACGCAGCAAAGTCCGGGTCACGTGTGCCCGGGAGTCTGCAGGAATGTAGAGACGCACAGGGAAAGTTTCCCGGGGGCCGCGGGCCTCGGATTCGGTGCGGGCGGGCGCGCAGAGGAAGGAAGAGCGACGAGGAGGCGGAGCCCATGAGGCGCGCGGGCGGGCGCTCCGCGCAACTTTTTAGATTGGGCGTCTGGAGCCGAAGTTTCTGTCTCAGTCGGGACGCCGCCGCTGCCCGGGCGAAGAAAGGGAGGAAGGGAGGAGGTCGGGGAGGGCAGGGGAGCTCGGTGGCCTCTGGCACGGAGTGCAGGGCGATGCGGGCGCGCCACGCAGCCCCCCGAGCCTGAGCGCAGCGCCCCGAGCGTCGAGCGAGGCCGCAGCCATGGAGCCCGCGCAGCAGCCGCCGCCCCAGCCGGCCCCGCAAGGCCCCGCGCCACCGTCTGCGCCCGCGCCAACGGCAGGGACCCCCGCGGCCCCGTCCGCACCCCCGGCTGGCCACCAGGTCGTGCACGTCCGCGGAGACTCGGAGACCGATCTGGAGGCGCTCTTCAACGCCGTCATGAACCCCAAGACGGCCAACGTGCCGCAGACCGTGCCCATGCGGCTGCGCAAGCTGCCCGACTCCTTCTTCAAGCCACCCGAGCCCAAGTCCCACTCGCGACAGGTAGCGGGGGAGCAGGCGCCGCTTGGGGTGCGGGGCTGTTTTCCTGGACTTGGCGGCCGCGGGGGCTGCACAAAGCGCGCGCCTCCGCTCCGTACCTTCCCTCCGGCGGGGGGGGAGGGGGAAGGGAGAGGGAAAGGGGGAGTTCGGGCAACTGGTCCCGGACCCCAAGTGCAGGGACACCCCAGCTCCCCTGCCCGCCCACTGACGTCCCGTGGAGCCGCGTTTACTGCGCCTTGTTTTCCCGAGTTGGAGCGGGGTGGGGGGTGGATCAGACCCCCGAGTTTCTGGTTCCTTCTCTCAGTCCCCTCCCCCCGCCCGTTCACGAAGGCTTTCTGCGGCCCAGGCGCGGTCCCCGTGCAGGGGTCGGGCTCCCCGGCCCAGGCGGCCCCCGCTTGTCCCCACCGTGCCCTGGAACTCGCGCGGGTGGGATCTTTTCCACTCGGTGGGCTCACGTGTCCCTTTCCTGGTCGTAACCTATTATTTCCCGTTGGGCCCGAAAGCTTTGAAATGGGCCACATCTGGGCATTGCGCAGGAACTCGGCTGCGCTGTGCGCCGGCCTTTGATAGCGCGTTGCAGGTTGACTCATAGGCCGAGTCCTGCCTGGCTCAGCTGTGATTAAAGGTAATGTTTGGGAAGCAATGACTAATTCCAGGCTCGCCTTTGCTTTTTAACTGTCTGCGGATGTGAACATGGCTGCTTATCCACATCCACGACGCCTTGTTATTTTCCCAACTGGATCATACACAGAAGTGAAACCGTTTCAAAGTTTTAACATTCCGATAGGCTCTTTCTTGAGTAGATTTCTTTAGTGTCGCTTCCCCTCCCCCTTTTCTCCATTTAATTACTTAAATTTTAAAGACCTTGCTTTAGGCTAAACCAGCATAGGAACTTTGCCCAAAACTTAATTGGTTTTCCAAACACTGGCATCGTTAGCCCACTCGGGCTGTAACTTGAGTGGAAAGAAGATTTGCGGCCCCCACTCCAGCCCCCTCCTAGTTAGGCCTGCTGCAGAACAGAGTTTTGAAGCTCTGAAAAGCTCGATTAACTTCGCTACAAAAAGTCCAGTTAAAGAGGAAGGAAAGGTTATTTAGTCTCCAGCCTAAACGATTAATTTGTAACAACAGTAGACTTCAATACTATTCTTTAGTCCCTCCTCCACAAGTGGTTTTCTGGATTCACTGAGAAAAATGTATGCTGGCATGCGTTCACAAACGGCCGCAGATTGAATGCTCCATTTTGTAGCACTTAAAATCAGAAGGAACAACCACCGGGAAATGTAGTTTGTAATATCCGACTTCACCCGGCCGTTTGTGGGGTACACTGGCCTTCTCACTAGCATTTTAAGAGAGCTATGGATCAAGAAATTTAGCTTTTCTGGGTACTAATGCCCTAATTCTAAATTTAATCCGATCTGAAACTCAGAAATGCCTCTGGGTTTTCCGTGGGGCTTTAAGAAACTCAAGGTCCTTTTAGTTTCCGAATCCGAATGAATCTAGGAAATTAAACGTTTTTGATAAACCCTAATTCTTAAATTAGGTTAAAAGGATTAGATTGTGAATGGTATGTATCTGAGTTGTAAATAATTATTTACAGGTTCTTTCTTTGAGAATTCTTATACCCCTGTGTGCTTCTGGCATAGAAAAACAAATTTACAGAAATGAAGACAAGTTAGTTTCTGATTCTTCGTTTAACACTAGTCTGGTTTAACCCAGATTTGAATCTTTGGGAGTCTCTACAGATTTTTCTGTTTTCTTCTGCTGTTACTTGTGTATGAATTCTTAAGTTATAATTGAATTGCAGCATTTTTATCCTCTAGGCACAAAGGTTAGCTTATTCTCTTCATAAGTTGCTTTTAGCATTGATGTAGTTTTGAGCCTTTGATTCATTAAAAGTTGTATAATTTATAACGATTGATTTATTGATCATACTTGTTGACAATCAAAAAGAAAGTGGCAGATGGGAGGCATTAGTTGTTTAAAATGAAGGGGAAAGTGCATAGTAATTCCCTGGGCTTTGTTCTAGGACTAGGAGAAGCAGCCATACTGCTTTGAAAATGTACTGATTTATTTAGTTTGGGGTGTGTAGGATAAACATGTTCTCTACCACCAAATAACAGATCTTCCCTCTTTTTTTTTTTTTTTTTTTTTGAAAATAGATTTAACACCCAGTATTTAGTGTATTCACAGTGCTTATGAGGTAGAGACATACATTCAGAGGGACTGCTCCTTAGTAAAATAACATTTATAGTGCATATTAAATATATGGACACCTGTGTTTCCTGTTTACAAAAATTGAGCATTAAAGATTGCTTTTGGTACTGATATTTGGTTGCCATGAAATTTTATCTAGGAAATTGGGGGTAGGTTCTACTGTTGTGTAAATTTTCATTTTACTATTCCTAATAGGCCAGTACTGATGCAGGCACTGCAGGAGCTCTGACTCCACAGCACGTTCGAGCTCACTCCTCTCCAGCATCCCTGCAGCTGGGGGCAGTCTCTCCTGGGTCACTCACCCCCACTGTGGTCTCTGGCTCATCTGCTACCCCTGCATCACAACATCTCCGACAGTCTTCCTTTGAGATTCCTGATGATGTACCACTGCCAGCAGGCTGGGAGATGGCCAAGACATCTTCTGGTCAGAGATACTTCCTAAAGTAAGTGAAGATAATGCTAGGAGCTGGCATTGTAGGAATGACATTATTTTGCTGGTGTTAAAGATGGAATGATAAAGAAACATGCTTTACCTTTGAGCTGCACGCACCCCAGCCCTCTATTTTGATATATATGGTTGAGTAGTGAGTGTCCTCTTTAGTGTTGGTCATACCTTAAAAGCCCTATGGACTCTTGGTTCAGAGCCTTTTTGCAAACTTTGTTAATTAGCCTCTGTTATATTTCTGTGCCCCCCATCTGTGTGTGTGTGTGTGTGTGTGTGTGTGTGTGTGTGTGTGTGTGTTGAGCCCAGAACCTTGTGCATTTATTCTAAATAATAATTGGTAGAGAAAGAAATAGGTAGAACTTGGGGAAGAGGTGACTTTCCAGTACTCGCATTGTGAAACAACAAATGTTTAAGCTGCGTTTTGTTGTCATTTAACAGCTTTTTCTCTCAAAATGTGAAGAAAACACCAGTTACTAGGTTTGGGCTCAGAAGTTCAACATTCTTTGGAAAACAGAAGTAAGGCCACTGGGTATCCCCCACCGGGCTCTTTTTGTTTTTAGCAAAATGGCAAAATTGTTTTAATCTGTAAAGGACAAAATGGAACTTTTCCCCTCTATTTTTGAAGTTGGAGGTAAAACTACTTTTCTAGGGCTTGTCTGAATTTAGAGTGCAAAATGTCTAAAGCTGGTTGTTACTGACTACAGGTTCTGTTATTCTTTGAATTGGTTAATTGGGTTGAGATAATGAAGTGAAGAACAGTGCTCATTTTGATAAAGATTTGTTTTGACAGTCCGAAGTAAAAACGTAGCTTTATTGGATCAGAGGACACCAGTAACTGCCTTGTTTTGTTTGTTAGCTCCCTCTGTTAGGATTTTGTGGGCGTGAGGTCAGAGATTTAACACCCTCTTCAATCTGTATTTCCAGTTGATTGTCTTGGGTGGGTTGCTACTTTGTTTAACAGTGTTTCTCTGTGTAGCCCCAGCTATTTTCGAACTCTGTAGACCAGGCTGGCCTCAACTCAGATGTGCCTGCTTCTGCCTCCTCAGTGCTGGGATTAAAGGCTTGGGTTGCTGCTTTGTTTTAAGGACACAGTTTTGTGACATACAGGAAGAAAAGGGAAGAGATTTGTTCTTGATCTTGCAAAGCAGGAGGGGGGGGGAGGGCTTGTTTTTTTTTTTTGCTA
Source organism: Sigmodon hispidus (assembly GCA_004025045.1). NCBI lineage: Eukaryota > Metazoa > Chordata > Mammalia > Rodentia > Cricetidae > Sigmodon > Sigmodon hispidus. The sequence goes on from PVIH01004169.1 coordinate 85,180, forward strand.
TTTTTTTCCCCTGAAACTTTTTCTTTTTAAAAAACCGTTTTCTGGTGTCCTGGTATTCATATCAAAGGGTCAGGTTTCAAGAACAATAAAAGGTCTGAGACTGGAAAGTACACACAAGCCTGGCAGTCTCATCCACATGAGCAAGATCATTTGTTCTCTAAGCAGACGTCCAAAGTAAATGACCTGGAAGAGGGGCTGGCTGTGAGCTCCGTACCCTACCGGGGAAAGCAGGAAAGTAAAGGCTTGGACTCCTGAAGTCTCCCTGCTGTGTCCCATGCTGACCTGGGGAGATTTTAAACAGCTTAATAGGAGGTCTTCAGTTGTGACTGTGAGCCGGCTAAAGAGCAACGTTTATGCTGTTTTTACTCTTTTGTGTTTTTTTAAAATTGCTTGTTGGTGACATCAGTCTGCATCTTAATTATTTGAGTGAGTGATCATTTTCCGAGCTGAAAAAAAAAAAAAAAACTACATTGTAGATTCTTATTCTTGTTTTAAAATTTTTTTCAGTGATTTTTTTTTTCCCACAGCAAGTTACTGCTAGGTATATGGGTTTGAGTAGATGCTGACACTAGCCTGATCCCCACCTAGGTAAACCAGGCCTTTGGAGGACTGGGGGAAGCTGTGCCTAGGAAGCAAACATTGACTGAGTGTGAGAAAACGGTATTGTTTCTGAGATTGCAAGTGGAGTGGAGTCAGACATCTGAGCATTGAAGAGCTTTCTCACATCATCTCTTAGAAGTAGAAGGGCACCCTCGGGGTGACTTGAGCCCTCACAGCAGGTGAGCTGAGTCACAGGGTGTGATAAAGAACCTGTGGAGGCCATCAGAGTTGGATGGAGGAGGTGGGTGTTGCAGTATTAGGAAATTACCTTTTCTGAAGAGGAAATGCTTTATGAACAATACACAGTTTGGAGAAGTGATGTGAAACACAACTTTCTCTTGGTGTTTTGTACTGTGTAGTTGGCATAAAGAGCTGTTGTGCACCAAACAGACGAATGGAATTAATGTTTGCCCTGACTGAGTCAACGATGATGGTAAACTAAGCTTTGGCGCCAAGTAGCAATTGTGTCAGACTTTATTTTTATCCTAGTGTTTAGGATTCAATTCTCTTCACAATCAATACTTTCCTTTTTTCTGCAGATTCTTGTGAAGGCCTAAAGATAGCTTACAGTCTCAGTGTTAGCTCCAGGACCCACAGGGGAAAGGAGCAAACTGACCCCTGAACGTTGTCTTCAGATATTATCACTTAGGGCTATGGTGTGTCCACATTCACATTCAAATGTGCACACACAGGTGTATAAATATTAAACACATTTCAAATGGACACCAACCAGCTGTGGAATGAAGATCTGAACTACTTCCTGAATTTTAGCTCATACCAGCTATGAAAATTAAACCTTTCTTCTTCATTCATCTTTTTAAGTATTTACTGGGACAAAGTATGTCATTTCTTAAGATTTATGCATGGGAGGAAGAATTCTGACCCACATGATCCAGGCTGGCATAGTGTTGTAACTTGAGAGATCTGAGAATTGTTGCCTTGTGACTTATAGAGGAATGCCTCTTAAAATCTGTTGGCCATCCTCCAGTCTCCAGGCCATCTAATTACCATGGTTGGTGTATATTAGCAAATGACAGGGGTGGGTCTGTAGTGCAAGCACCTCTGTTCTGGACAGGTACCAGGCTAGAGAGAGTGCCGTGCCGTACGTGAGAAAGGCTTAGTCGTTGGAGATGGCACATCTTTGTCACCAAACACCATCTGAAACCAATTTTATTTCACCACTGTACCTTGAATTTTTATTTTTAAAGAATCAATTATCTTTATAGCTCAGCATTTCTGCAGGTTTCCTGCAGGAAATAGTTCTTCAAGTAGTTGGTCAACAACTTCCTATTTCTTTAAATAAAAGCTGGATAACTTCCTGATTTAGCATTCTATAATATCTCTGGTTACAAGGAACACTTCTACTTCTCAGGATTATTTATTGAATCTGGTACCTTGTAACCTTGCCAAGCACAAAGAACTTACTGTAAACTGTGTACCATATAGGCATTATGACTTAATGTACCAAATGTGATTTTAGTGATTTAATACATTTGTAAGTATACATTATTTTAATAATGTTCTAACTGATTTTAAAAGATTTCTCTGTGGGGGCGTGTTCATTTGTCACTTTCTAAATAGAGACAGTTCTAGTGGTTTTAGACTTTGAGACTCAAGGTTTTAGGGCTGTTAGATTATTTTAGGGGATGGGAATGTAACATTCTGTTACAGTGAGCATCAGGCCTTGGGTTTACTCTATTAACTTTCTAGCACAGTTAGGATGGGCTGGGGTAAGAGACCCAGATAAGCCAGTGAGATCTCATGGTAGATCAAACCCCTGCTCAGCAAACTAATGACTTGGCTTTCATCCCCAGATCCTATGGTGGGAAGAGGACTATCTTCCTAAAGTTGTCTCTTCTCTACTTGTTCCTCATTTGTTTGAGCACACACACACACACCGAGTAATGGTCATTTTTTAAAAAAAGCTAGGAACCCGGTATGGTAGTGCATACCCTTCTTTAATCCCAGCAGAAGTAGGTGAATGTCTGAGTTTGGGGCTCACTAGTCTATACAGCAAGCTCCAGACCAACCAGGCTGTATAGAGATTCTTTCTCAAAAAAATTACCCCTGCTCCAAAAACTTAAGAAAGAAAAGATAGAAAAAAGGCAAATTAAATAGCTTTTTTTAAAAAAAAAAAAAAAAAAAAGCGTTTTTTTTTTTTTAAAAAAAAATGTGTGAAAGTTACTAGAATATCTCATTCCATCATTTCAAAAGATTATTTTCTCAGATTTTTCGGGGGAGTTACTCAGCATTTAGCTTAGCCACATACCAGTACAAAATTGTACCTGCCTCATGCGTGTACTTCATGAATATCGAATGTAATAAGTACAGTGAGTACAATATTTTGAGTATCTCTGTTACATGCTGTTTTAAAAGAAGGTACTTCCTGGCCCCACCCCTGGTTTGTTGTTGTTCTTTAGTTTATTTTTTTGAGACAGGGTGTCTCTGGAACTCAATCTATTGACCAGGCTGGCCTCGAACTCAGAGATCTGCCTGCCTCTGCCTCTGCCTCTGCGTGCTGGGATTAAAGGTATGCACCACCACTGCCCCGCAGAGGTTAGCTCTTAACCCAACCTGCTAGTCACCAGTGTGTTAGAATTTTTAGGCATAGGACAAATCAAAATGAAGTAATTCATAAAGTCAATTAAGGCTTAAGATGATTCAAACCTAATTTGCTACTGTCTATGATGACATAATCTTAGCCTTACTTATAGTTTGGAAGTCTAGTAATAACTGAGTAACCTTATATAAGAGCCTCAGCTCTGCCTGTGGTCTAAGTGATGCAGCCCTTTCCTCAGCACTCTGGGCATGAAGAATTGCTCCGGGTTCTGCTTGCTCAAGTACCTCAACCCAGGTTTTTGGGAGCAGCTGTGGCCACCTCAGAAGCATATTTGTTTATGTGGGTACTCACCTCTTCCAAAAGCAAGTCCAGAAGAACCTTTCTCTACCTCCTGAGTAATCTGAACTAGGCTAGGGTAGGTAGTTCTACCGGGACCTGGCTGTGAGCAGGAGCTGTAATTTTTAACATAGCAAATGATAAGCTATTCTCTGAGTGGTGTTTCATATTAGCTGGATAATGCAGACATAAATGGCCATTAAGATGCTAGGTTTTACCCACCAAGTGCTGATGCTTAATCAATCTATTGTTTTGTATTTCTCTATGTCTCATGAGGTAATATCAGTCCACTATTTGGGTCTTGACTTGGTAAATGAAAGGGGCATTTGGTTAAATATTCAGTCTTGTAATTGTTTCAGTTGAAGAGGTTTTTTTTTGTTTTCTTGTTTTAAGGACTAAGTTTGTGTGATCAAGTATATTTAAAAAAGAGGTGGTGTTTGAGACAAGGTCTTGTAATTATCCCAGGCTAGCTTGGTATTCTGCTTCCTTCATGTAGCCCAGGATGACCTTGAATTCCTGCTAATTCTGTGTCACTGTTTATTACCAATGTGTGTTACCATGCCCAGTTGAGAGATGCACTCTTTGAGACACAACATAAGAAAGCTTACTACTGACTTGATTGGGGACTCAAAGCAGATAGATAGGCTTTAATAGGGTAGTGCACTCACAGAATCAACTTTCCTAAGACCTGCAGTGATTGTAATATGGAGCTACCTTTGAAGAGGTTGGTCAGCCCACCCATCAAAGAGGTGGGGCAAGAGTAGATGACCTTTTTGTAAAGAAAAAGGATGGACTTGTTTTGCATTTATGGCACTATTCTCATTGTCTTCTCTGAGGAGCTGACGTGTGTTTATCTTAAACTTGGGTATGTGTGTTTGTGTACATGTATGTATATTTTTGCCATTGTGTGTATGTGAAGGTCACAGCATGTGAGAGTTGGTTATCTTCCTCCACCTAGTTAAGCAGGCTTCATGGTGAATGCAAAGCATATATTTTTAGTTATGGAGGTAACACTTGCTTATTGGACAAAGCGTTGAGGAAGAGTGCCTGAAGACACACCTGGCCCTGCTGAAGACAGGAGTTCAAATACTACTTTTCTTTCCCTTAGTTTTATTTATAAACTAACATTTTGAAATTTAATTTGAAAGGAGTGGCATGTCCTAGAAAGGTCCTCAGTCCCTTTGTAAAGTCAACAGAAAAAGGAATGGTCTTCCTTTGGCTTGTATTCGCTACGGGCAGACACTTCTGATCTTCTCCCTCTGTAAATGTAGGGTTGATTGTGCGTGCATGCGTGCGTGCGTGCGTGCGAGCATGTTGGAGGTCAGCATCCAGTGTATTTTTCAAGGTAAGCTCTCGAGTCTCTGGAGCTCTAGGGCTCCTAGCTCCTTGCCAGGACTAGAATTGCAGGTGCTACACCCACATCTGACTTTGTTTGTGAGCTTTGGGTAACAGCCACTTTACTGAGCAGATCACCTCTCCCTCCAGCACACCCTTATAAATTTTCTAAAATTGTATTCATAAAGTATTCAAAGTTAAGTTTCCTTGGAATTTTGAGAACTGTATTCTATTTTACTCAGTTTCCAGTTTTACTGAGAAGTTAAGCCTACTTTTCCTCAGCCCTTGGGAGCTCTAGTGTTTTGTTGTCTTTGGGGTTCTAAGATTTTATAAGGAGCCTGGGTATGTAAGACTCATATAGAAGAAGTGGTTAGAAATGTGTGTGCAAGGCTTCTCATGGCGATGCAGTGCAGTCCTCCTGACCTAATTTAGTCTGGAAAATGCTTCCTGTGGATTTCTTCTGTATTCCTGCTAGTTTGGGGTCTTTGATTTTCTTTCCCTTTTTAAAAAACTTATTGGCTTTTTAAGACAGGGTCCAGCTCAGTGGGTAGCCAGTCTAGTCTTGAACTCTGGGTAATCTCCCTGTCTCAGTCTTCCAAGTGCTGGGATCACAAAACAAGACACACAGCTGCCGTGCCTGTTCCTTTGCCTATGAATCATAACACAGTGCCTGGTGTACAGTTGGTGCTCATTAAATAGTGAGTAAAGAATGGGTTTCTAGTTGACTTCTCCTTTGTGAACGACAACAAATACTTGTTCTTGTGTGTGAGCACAGACACCAGGTGCTTGGATACCGGAGGACCCTCTTTGGTTTTCCTCTTCTGTGTTCACATCTGTTTTGGCCAGTGCACTGAGGTCCTCACTCACCTGTTTAACCTCCCAGCCTTGGTTGTCTGACTTTTTTCCTATTTGGGTTCTAGGGAGCAAACTCAGGTCCTCATGCTTGAAAAAGCACTTTTATCAACTGAGTTGCCCTTCCCCCGACACCCCAAATGTTTCTTAATGACTAACTCAGCAAAGTAGCTTATACTGGTCTTTAATGGACCATTGTTAATTTCTCAACTAGGATCCCTGTTCTAACCACTGATTATGGAGGTATTTCCAGAGATCACCTTAGGAGCTCAGGAGTCTCAAGTTTGATTTGTTCTGGTCCACTTTATCCCATCTTCATTTTGTTTTGGGAAAAAAGAAGATCTGGGCATGGTGGCTACACAGGAGGCAGAGGCATGGGATCTGTTTAGTTGGAGGCTGGCCTACTCTACATAGCAAGTTTCAGGACAGCCAGCACTATGTATTGTAAGATCTTACTTTTAAAAGAAAAAAAAAGCACAACGCCATAGTGACTAGAGCCCTGCACAGGAGTTGGAGAGGAGGAACAAAGCCACCAGAACCGTGGCTGTTGGCAGGAAGTCAATACTGGGGAGAGACTGACAGCTATGGGAGATATTGACCAGTGTGGTGAATATGAAAATGTGGAATCGATGACCATGCAGGTCAGGGAGTGTGGGCAATGGTGAGCTTCTAAGTAGACATTCCCAGGACACTGCTTAGAACTGCTTACCATCAGTGACAGGCTCACCTCCACACACTTTGGTTTTTTGTGTTGTTTTTGTTGTTTGGTTTTTAAATATTGTTGTTTGTTTATTTTTATGGTGAAAGGACCCCCCCCCACAAACTGGTGATGAGTTGTCCCAATGCAGATGTTTGCTTCTTTCCAAATGTTTAGACTGATAAGAGTTTAGTTTCTGAAATCCTGCAGCTTGGACATGCTCCATGTGATGAAACTGGGTAGCTGCAACCACCTGACCCAGCTGGAGTAGGACATGGGCTTTCCTGTTGGACTCGTTACCAGATCTCTTATGGGTGAAAAAATAGCCCCTGTGACTGAGGACAAACCCTACCCTGGGTACCTACCTACCTGTGTGCGTTTCATGTTTGAGCTCAGAGCTTGGCCAGCAAAGCCAGCTTAGCTGGTAAAAGGCACTTGCCTGCCACACATGGCGGGAGTACTAACTCTCGGAAGGTGTCCTCTGACTTCCACAGATGCCTGTCACACAGACACATCATAGGCCTTGGCTTGGGGTGAGCATGGCTCAGTGCTAGAACAGTGAGTGCCAAGTCTATTTGCAGTATTGTGTGGACTCTGCATACATACAGGTGGGCAGGACCAGAGCATGGCTGTCAGTGGGGTGACATGCTTGAGTTTGTTCATTTTGATGCTGTTTTCCTGCTGCTCATTTTGCTTTTTCAAAACTAGGTTTATCTCAGGCTGTTTTCGAACACTCTGTGTAGCCTGCTCTGGCACAGCCATCCTCTCACTTCGACCTTAGGCTGTAGAGATGCCAGGCTCTTACTGAATCATGTGCTCTACAGTCTGCTGGGTTCATAAGCTTGAAGTCTTTATGCCACAGGCCATTTTAAGGATTTGCTGGGTCCTAGATATCTTTGCTTCTGTAACAAACTAAGGGTGCCTCCTAGATTGCTGGTTAATGTAGAGTCTGTTGGTCACAGGTGCTGATGTCTGTGGTCCTGGTGCAGTTAATTGTCCTTTTTCTCCATAGTTGGCAGTTCCATGCTAACACATGCTAACACGGTGAAAGCACCGTGGAGCATGCAGCATCAGTTTCTCATCACTGAGACAATGCCTGCCAGGGGAAGGAGGATTTGTTGAATTCAGTTTCACTGTGGGGAAGGTGTGGTTGCTTCCTGGCAGTGGGATGGTGAGATATCTTACTCACCTCAGCTACACTAGTAAGCAGAGAGCTTGGGCCAGAGCTCACCAACCGGATCTCTTCCAGATAAGGTCCCATGCCCAAAGGTTTCACAACCTCCCTGAACTTTAGCAAGTGTTCAAATGTATCAGCCTGTGGAGACAGTTCACATTCAAACAAAAGCACTGGAGTACTTTGTATGTTTTTTTCTCAGACTAGTCTTAAACTCACCATGTAGCTGAGGCTAGCTTTGAACTCCTGGGTATTATCTTCTGCCTCCATCTCCCAGGTACAAGGATTGTAGTCAAGAATCACCAAGTCTGAGTTTTAAAAATAATTTTCTTGTCATTTCTTCTCTTTCTCCTCCTTCCATTCTCATTCTGTATTTTTGGTTGGCTGTGAGCTCCCTGTGTAGCCTGAGGATGACCTTGAACTTCTTCCTACTTCTACTTCCTGAGTTTTGAGGCAGAGCTTCATTGTATGGTCCAGGCTGTTTTGGAACTCAGAAGCCTCCTCTCCTCCTGTCTCAGTGTCTCTACACCCAGAAGCAGTTTGTTTCTTAAATGGCAGCTGGAGGTTTTTAGACAGGGTGATCTGGCCATTTAGCCTTGACTGGCCTAAACCCTGCTAATCTTGAACATCACTTTTTATCAGTTAGGCCCACATATATTCAGACTCAAAAAGCAAGTTTGTTTTTCTTTCATTTTTTTTGATATATATATGTGTGTGTGTATAGTCTGCATGCATATATGTGTAACAAGTGCTCTGTATCCTCCTAAATCAGAAGAAGACTTCAGAACATTTGAAACTGTGGTTGTAAGCTATTGTGTGGGTGCTGGAAATAGAACACTAGTCCTGTAAAATTAGCAAGTCTTAACTTGTGAGCATTTGTTCAGTTCCTTTCTTTTTGTGTTTGTTTTGAGTCCGTGTGGCAGGGTAGCCCTAGCTGGCCTGGAGCTTGCTAAGGAGACAAAGCTGGCCTTGAACTGGAAGCACTTCCTATTTTTTACTATTGGGATTACAGGTGTGTAAACAACACAGCCAGGCTGGCCTCTGAAGGTCTGTCTGGAATTACAGACCTGCATCATCACCATGTCGGGGTGTCTCACCATGCTGGGGTTCTAATTGCTTCCTGATCAGTTTTATGAGACCTTTGGAAGGACTGACACACTGCCCTTTGTTGCAGTGACTCTCTGTCTTGGGAACTCCTGCATTTTAGGCAGTTATTGTACAACTAACTGTAGCCTTAGCTCTATCTTTATTTTTTAATTTTGAGACCTGATTCCTCAAGATGGTCTTGAACTTGGTCTCAGTCTCCCAAGTGACTGGATTATAAGCCTCCACTACCAGACCTGGCTAAGTTCAGTTATTTCCGCAGCAGTATGGTTCCATTTTATGATTAGACTACAGGCTAAGCTGTTGCACTGTTGAGAAACATGAAGTTGTTAAGTAATAATGTTCAGAGTGTTCATGTGCCAAGGCAGGATTTACATGTATGTGCATAGGAATCTAGTGTCTATACTCACAACAGAATTGTTATGAGACATATAGTGTATGCATCTTTTTTGTGCTTATTTACAAATCTTTCCTTATCTCTAGGATGTGGAGCTGTTTTTTTTTTTTGTTTTTTTGTTTTTTTGTTTTTTTTTTGTTTGTTTTTTTGTTTTGTTTTGTTTTAATTCAGAAAGATTCCTTATAAGATCTTATTTTTAAAAATGAATGTGTATGAGTCTGCATGTGTGTATGTGCCAGATGTGCATACAGGAGCATGGGGACCCCAGGAGAGGTAGTGAGCCACCTGGAACTGGAGTTAGGCTGCAAGAACAGCAAATGCCTTTAGCTGCTGAGCCCTATCTCCAGCCTCCTTTTGAGATTGTTAGTTTGCTTAGTGTGCCTGTCTCTTGCTCTCTCATTCTCTTCTCCGTCTGCGTTGGTCAGAGGATGCCCTTGCTGTTGCTCCTCAGGTGACTGCTACCTTTTGTTTGATGTGGTGCTTTCATCAGTCTGGAACTTTTCGAGTAGGCTAGCTGGCCAGCAAGCTCCCTGGGATCCTTCTGTCTCTGCCTTTCATCTCATCACCACCTGGGTTACAGGCATGCAGCACCACACTCCGCTTTTTATGTGAAGTCAAAGGATCCACACGATTCTGTCTCCTGCAAGGCAAGCACTTCACTGTCTTAGCCATCTTCTGAGCTCGGATTTCCCTTTACTAAACATTGTGAGTGAGGATCCCAGTTCTTATTTTTGCCCTCAGTTGAAGATAAGATTTTCCAGAAACTGCCAGGCAGTGGTGGCTTATGCCTTTACATCTCAGCCCCCAGGACAAAGGCAGACAGACCTCTGTGAGTTGGATGCCAGCCTGTTCTGCTTCATGAGTTCCAGGACAGCCAGAACTATACAAAAATTCTGGCCTCAAAACAACAAAAAGACTTTCCTGAAACTGTATGTGCAGTGCTCACCTCTCTAGAGGAGTCAGGATTCTTCTATCATCCTCTATGAACACCAGCACCTGGCACCCTGTCCCGATCGTTCTCTTCCTGTTTCTGTGCCAGAAGCACTATGTAGTTATTGATTCCTTCACTTGCTGGTGGTGGAAAGTACTTACTCATCTTGCACACCACTGGTTTTAATTTGAGTTTGAGAATTGATCCTTCAAATTCTGCTAAGGATGTCTTGAAGGTGTGGGACTGTAGCACACCTTTTGGAAAGTTGCTATTTCTGAGCCTTACAGTATGTGTAGGTGGTATAAACACCCCTAACTTGCGAAATGGTCCTGATGCCAGAAGTACTTGTATCTAAAAATTTCCTACAACCAGCTCAGTTGAAACAGTTCTGATGCTTTTTGTTTCAGGGCCTCAAGCAAGCAAGCAGTTTATTTCCTATACTGGAGGCCGAGCATGTTATCATTCTCTGTACAGGTACATAGAGCATGTCACAGCTCTTGAATTTGTAGAATGTTGTTTTAAATTGATGCCCATGGAGTGTTATTTCTTGAGAGTAAGAGTGAAACTTACTAGGTTAGTAGGTTCATCAGAATGTATACGGGTAGAATTTAGACAGTGATGTGTGAGTTATTTGTTATTTTGAATTCTTCCAGTCTTATTTTGTGCTTGAAATATCACAATACAATTTGGCTTTTCTTCTTTACTCTCATAAATACCTTGAGGCAAAGGTGTTTGAAGGGATTTTTTTTTTTTTTTTTTTTTTTTTTACTGCTGTTGTCTCTGTCTACCCTCTCATAAGGCAGCAGCTCCTGGACAGCAGATCTGCTACATAAAGTAACTGGCCATCCACAGGTTTAACTTTCTGCTGATATAAATGTTACAGGATAGTTGATCGAATTGTGAACCCTGAGATGCATTATTTACTGGAAAATCTTGCCCTAGTACACACCTCCAATCTAGGAGCTTTCTGCTTGAATATTTTAAACAAGATTAAATTAAATCAGCTATTGGGTGGGGGAGATGGGGATGGGACAGGCAGCAACAGTGGAAGGGGGAACATCCAATCCAGTTGCAGTTTTTCATTTGAGATAGCTTGGGAGAAGCTCTCTTTCTGGGACAATGGCAGAGGAAAAAGTAGCAAGGTGTTTTCTCACCTCTGCTAGACCCTAGCATCTGGCTCCCAAGTCTGTTGATAAAAAAAGGACAATAGAGATTTAGTTTAAAACCAACATATAAACAAAAAACTCAAGTAGCTGAAAGCAATTAGGAAGGAAGTACAAGGCCATTTAACTAAAAGTTTGTTTCTTAAGTTGTAAGCAGTGTTTAAAGGGTTAAGTATAGTTATTAGGTGCAAATTCAGGCTGCACTGGCTTAGAATTGCTCTAGAACATAGGACCACTCAAAAAACAAATAACCCTGGTGTGGTTGGTGGTGCACCCCTTTAATCCTAGCACTCAGGAGGCAAAGGCAGGCAGATCTCTATGGGTTCAAGGCCAGCCTGGTCTATAAAACAAGTTCTTGTTGGTTATTAAGTAGTTTCCCTAAGTTAAAAAAAGCAAACAAACATTTTGTTTTGTTTTGTTTTAGAAACTGATATATGAATCAATGGATGTTTGTTTATTTTAATTTGTAGGAATCTTATAAATGAAGTTTATTGTATTCCTAAAAATGCAATGCCTATACCCGCCTAACTACTGCAATGGTAAACTCAATAGCCTAGGCAAGTGCCAGCTACATATTCCATGTGGGAATAACATGAGTCCCTTAGAGAAAAGAAAGAACCAAGTCAAGAAAAATATTAAAGAGCAAGAATATCTGTTTAATAAAAAGTCAGATCAACAACCAAAACAGGAGTCTTCACTTGTGTCTCTAGCACTCAGTATAGCATCCAGCCTGTGGTGGATGTTTAATGATATGAGAGGCCTTTCAGTCCACTGTCCGTCCTACCCCCATTTGCAAAATAAAGATCAAGACGTACAACACAGGACTTTGCCAAGTATAAAATGCTATGAAAATCAAAGCAAACTTTCCATTGGTTCCCAGGTTTCTATATACATATCAAACTGAGGGTTTATTTTCTGATGATGTTGAATTTACAGTGCTTTTGTTTAAAGTATTATGGATAACTGATAACACTACAAAGCTAAGCCTATCCTCAGACTCACAAAGAATCCTAGTTGATCTTATAATAAAAATTGGGAGCCAGATATTGGGGCAAATGCTAAAAATAATCAGAGAGACAGAGGAACAAGCTAGCCACTTCTCACCTAGCCAAGTCCTTAGGCCGAAAGGGGAAGATCCTGTCTCCATGAATCCTCTGACTGAATGGAGAAGTAAAGAGGACTGCAAGGGGAAAACTCCTGTCTCTTCCTGCCTTATATTTCTTTCTCTGACCGGCCATATCACTTTCTGTCTCAAACTTCCTAGTGTTGGCATTAAAGCTGTGTTTCCCAAATACTTGGGAACAGAAGCATTGGATCTCAAGTGCTGGGAATAAAAGTGTGAGCCACCACTGCCTGGCTCTGTTTCTCTCCTGGACTGGATCAAATTTATGTAGCCCAGTGTGGCCTTGAACTCACGGAGATCCTGACATCTCTGTCCCTGTCCCCCAAATGGTGGATGGATTAAAGTTGTGTGTTACAACTGTCTGGCCTCAATGGCTAACTCTGTGGCGGACTCTGGCCTCTGGCCTCTGATTTCCAGGTGATCTTTATTTGATACACAATATATCACCACAGAAATCCAACTGTTTCTGCTCTGTGACATATTATTTTAAGATGTTACTTTTGTTTGTGCTGTGGAATATTTATTTAACGATGCAAAGATGGTTTGCATTCTTTCATATTGTATTTGTTTAACTCTGTAAAGCTGTTACTTTGCCTGCCTAAAACACCTGATAGGTCTAATAAAGAGAAGAATGGCCAATAGCTGGGCAGGAGAAAGAATATGTGGGGCTGGCAGGCAGAGAATCAATAGAAGAGATTTGGGAAGAGAGTGGGAGACAAGAAAAGAGAGGACGATGCCTAGGGCCAGCCACGGAGTGAGAAGGAAAGAAACAGAATAAAGAAAGGTAAAAAGCCCAGAGGCAAAATGTAGTTAAAGAGAAATGGGATCATTTAAGTTAGAAATGCCAAGCTAAGGCTGGGCATTAACAAGTAAGAATATGTCTTCATTTATTTATTTGGGAGCTGGGTAGAAGGCCCCTAAAGAGTAAACAAAGCAAAACAAACCCCAACTATATAGTCTTCTTAGTGCTGATATTGAAGGCATGTACAACCATGCCTAGTGAAAGTGTACTTTTAAATGCATATCTATCCTAAAGCAGAGTAATGACATTAGGAGAGATTTTTATTGTTTCTCTTAGTGTGGTGTGACTGGCATTATGCAGGAAAACAGTGAGCTGACATACTTTTTCTGGAGTGTACTCCATTAGAATCCAAGTCTTCCAAGAAATACTTGCCACACAAATAGCTATGAAAATGCTACTTTGTGGCTTGGGTGGAAGAAGCTGCCAGGAGCTGGGACAAGGCCAGCACCCATTTAAACAAGAAAATGCTACTGTGCTAATCTAAAAATATTAATTAGAACATTTGTCCCATTTAGGAAAATGATTCCATATCATCAACTTTTCCACCATAGAGAAAAGAAATAAAGCTTGAGAATTAAACATTTCGCTATGTCTGATCTGTCTCTTGTCTGGCCTGTTAGTCAGTCACAGCCCTGAAGGGCTTCATGACCTTCTGAGATAAGAGATGTCCATTATGTATGTCAGCATGGCACAGCTACATATGTCCAGCTTTTCAAGTGTGTTCTTTGCTGTTATTGTAATTTTGGGCTTCTTGACTGTCATACAACGTTGAACTATTTGAACCCATTGCAGGCTATCATGATGATTGTGGGTGCCATGTTGACTCAAATGAATGGGGAAAATATTGATATTATTAGTTAAGCACACTCTGGGTTAGTAGTTGGATGCTGAGCCTATTGGATCCGCACACCTGTGAATGTGCTGCATGTGGTATGCCTGCCTTGGCAGATGAGCCCTGGATAATGTTAGTGTCCTGCAGTATTGTCAAACCCCATCTTCCCCGCTGTGAAAGGATCTGCCATACCCACTCACCTATCTGGGTTTGTGTCCTCTTGGAAAGTGTAACGAGCTTTTCATGGAGTGGAGTAGAACTCTCATGTGTCTCCTGTAGGTCTCATTCACACTCAGTCTTAAGTGACCATAAATACTTGCTAAGTTAACTAACCCTAGACACTTAGCATGTCCTTTAAAATAACTGCTGGTTCACAGCGCCCTCATAATTCTGATGTGTGCATTCACTTGTCAAGTAGTTGTGGAATGCATGGAAAATACTTGTTATCCACTCTTTCCTGTCATCAGGAAAACAGGGTCCAGCTAAGGGTAGGTAGAGGCTCTTCTGACAGTTTTAGAAGCTGAGCATAGACAGCTAGCTCTTCCCCATATCTCATTCTCCTGCCCAAGGCTTCACCTGCTCTGCTAAATAAACATCTCCTTTATTATTTTATACAGACGTGAATGTGCATAAGAGTACCATGTAATCTCTAAGGGGCTGTATAAATGTTCTTTACTGTCTGAAGAGTGCTATCTCAGTTGAACGTGACCCAATGCTCTTGGGCAAGCATGCCACCACTCCAACACACCCTAGACCTGGTTAGAATGGCTTGTGTTGCTGCACTTTTTTTTTTTTTTTAAATTTTTTTTTTTGATTTATTTATTTATTATGCATACAGTTTTACAGAAGAGGGCGCCAGACCTCATCATAGATGGTTGTGAGCCACCATGTGGTTTTGCTGGGAATTGAACTCAGGACCTCTGGAAGAACAGTCAGTGCTCTTAACCTCTGAGCCATCTCTCCAGTCCGTGTTGCTGCACTTTCATGTCATTGCTGAAAGAAGTAAAGTCACAGTCATGGGCATTATAACTTCCTGTTTCTATGTGAGGGTTTGTACATGGGGAATATAGGAGTTAAGGCATTGTGAGCTTCCTGACACGGGCTCTCTGCAGAAGCGGTACACTCTTAATCCTTCAGCCAGCCAGACAGCCCCATCTACATTAATTTTGAGATAGTGTCTCTCACTGACCCTGGGACTCACTGGTTGGATACTCTAGCTGACCAGGGAGCTCTGGATATCTGGGTCTCTGCAGACCTGGCACTTACAGATGTGCTCAGCACATCTGGCCTTTTTAAAATGAGTGCTGGGGATCTGAACTCAGCTCCTCATGCTTTCTGTGCAGACACTTAACTTACTGAGCCATCTCCTCACCTCCATGACCTCCCACCCTCTTTTTTATTTTATTTTTGCCATGCTGGAGATCTAACCCACAATTATACTTGATAAAGCAAGAAAGCACTCAGTCACTGGGCTACATCCCAGCTCATTTTAACTCCCTTAATAGAACTATCTTGGTTGGAATGTCCTGCCTCTGGGGCTGATACCAAAAGGAATGGCTTCTTTCACTTTTCCTGATTAAGATAAGGTAGCCTTGCTCATAAAGACCTGTTAAGACATTTAAAGAAGTGTTTGTAGGGGGTAAGTTTGATAACTAGATCACTCCTAGCTGCAGACTTCCAAATAAGAGTCATGGGCTGGAGAGATGGCTCAGCGGTTAAGAGCACCGTCTGCTCTTCCAGAGGACCCAAGTTCGATTCCCAGCACCCACATGGCAGCTAACAACTGTCTGTAGTTCCAGTTCCAGGCAAAACACCAAGGCAAATAAATAAATAAAATAAAAGTAGAAACAAATAAGAGTCATAACCAGCACTGTTTAATTCATTGTAAATAAAAAGAAACTCCATCATGTTTTGAATGTAACATTTTTAGCTGCACATATAGAAATCCTACAAGTTGTTCTCAATTTGTGTATAGGATTAGCTCAAGTTTTGTTGTAATCTTTATGTGGAATGCCTTCCATGTAAGTAGAGAAATCAGTAGTTTTAAGTAGAGAAAAAAGTTCTGATTATGGAAAACTTGCCATCTGACTTTTGTGTCTATGTAATTACTTTAAAAGCCGTCTCCTAGTGTGTGATTGTTAAAAGCACCTTAATTGATTTTACTCTGCCTCTTCAAGTACAGAATATACTTCTACTTTGAGGAACACAGCCTAGCATTCTGGATGACAGCTTGTGAGCTGCAGCATTATTTATCTATTTTTGTAAAGGGTTGCTAATCGCCTGGTGCCTCCCTGTCTGAGTCCTGTGCTTGCGGACTGTCTACATGAAATCACTTGATAGGCTCTCTCGTTTCTGCAAAAATGTTGCCTGTATTTTTAGTTCACCACCCTTGGCTTAAAGTGAAATTATTTAATAAAAATATTTAGAGACCAGAAGCTTACTTTGAATAGGGCTGGTATTAACCGGACCCTTTTTAGAATAGGTCTGTGTTTAAAAACCATGTCAGTATGGTTAAGAAATATAATTCATTTACCCTACCTCTGGCCAAGACACATATACAGCTTCTCTAACTGTTTCTAAGCATGGGCTTTTGTTTAAAAGGAAGATTAGTGTGTCTTCTTTCTTTCTTTCTTTTTTTTAGTAGTTGCTGTTATTGGCAGGATTTTACTCTGTAGCCCAGGCTGGTTTCAAACCCACATGATTCTCCTGCCTCAGTCTCCTGAAAACTTTGACTCTATGTGAAACAACACACCTAATTTATTCAGTTTATTTCTGCGTTATACTTTGGATTTGAAGTCTTTCAGGCTATGTAGTGGTGATGGGGCTGTTAAAACCTTTTGGACTGTTCATCAGAAGACTTGGGAACTAGAGTCCATATCTGAAATGTGAGACTGTGACCTCTGTTCCAGAGGCCAGCAGTGTTGCCGACTAGACTGACCCATGCTGCTTCCTAAGAATAGCTGTTCTTTCAGTGGTTAGTGCTCAGTGCATTCTCCTGCAGTGGGTCAGCACTGATACACATGTGCTCTTGCTGTGTTCTGAATGGATGATGGCTGAGGGGAGAGAGAGGCTCAGAGGAGTTCTCTAACACATTGGAGATGCCACTCATGCCTCTGACTTACCTCTGTCCCTCTGAAAGTGGAGGAAGGAAGCATCTCTTAGTAGGTGAAACCGTACACAATAAACATATAATAAAATACACCAAAGAAAAACCATGATAAACATACCTTCTATGCCCCTCCTACTAAGAAAGTTGAGCCTTGAAACATGAACTGAGAAGGAAATTAAACCTTAGTGCACTGATGGTTAAGGCACACAACTTTGGGTAACCTATGAGGCATTTGATATATTATACTTTTATGCTTTAAAAATTTTATACAATGTATTTGACCATATTCATCCCCATTTCCTCTCAAACTAAGAAATTGTAAGTTTTTGAGGACAAGGGTCTTGCTATGTAGTGTAGGCTAGCCTGAAAGGAAGTTCCTGTGGAGGGCAGAGTGGTCTTTAACTTCGGGCCTGCCCTGTAATGCCAGCTCCGAGGGCTGTGAAGGCCAGAGTGCACACTATCTTACCTGGAGTGTTTGCCACATTGGCTGCTGCTGTTTATTCCTATAGCATTTTTTTTAACTATTTAATTTATTTTATGTGAATTGGTGTTTTGCCTGCATGTATGACTGTGTAAGGGTGTCAGATCTTGGAATTACAGACAGTTGTTAGCTGCCATGTGGTTTCTGGGAATCGAACTCAGTCCTCCGGAAGAGCCATCTCTCCAGCCCTTTTTTTTTTTTTTTTAAAGATTTATTTTTTTATTATGTATACAGTATACAGAAGAAGGTACCAGATGTCATTATAGATGGTTGTGAGCCACCATGTGGTTGCTGGGAATTGAACTCAACTTTGATATTTTACCTCTGAAATTAGAATATATCTTCGTTTTGATTTGCTTAGGTAAGTTTGCTGTGTATGTAGGGCCTGTCCCAAATACCAAGAAGACAGAAACAAAATAGAAAGGTGTACCTGATATGTACCTTCAGGTGAGGGCTTTGCTCTCCTTGTTCTCTGGATGACAGAACCACAAAAAATTGAGGCTCTATAGTTGGCTATTGTGGTAGTAAACTTTGATGTACAGGATTTAGTGTCAACAATCTAGATCCCAGATTCCTTCCTGGAGCCATAGTTTATACTTAATTAGCTCAATTATTAACTTTTTAATTATACTTAAAAAGCTCTTGATTTTTGATGAATTTCTCATTTAGTCTCATCACAATGATTCAGCAGTAAAGTAGAGCACCCTGCCAGGCTCACGCCATGCTTCCACACAAGTCCTAGTGGTTGTTTCTTGTGTAAGGTTAGTAAGTGGTCTTTCAAAGATCTCTTCAAGTTTTGAAACCATTACACTTCACTGGCTGTGGTCAGTATAGATTTCTACAGGAAGTGAGCAAGAAGTCCAGATTTACCTCCCAGTCTTGGACCCTTGATTCCCAAGAACAACTTCAGACAAGGAAGGTCCTTCCTTGGTGTCAGAATGTTAAAGCAGGTTTTTTCCTATTTATTTACTGCATTTTGTGCATACCGTTTTTTTCTATCTTTTTATGACGAAAATCTGCATAGTCAGATCCTGTCCCAAAAATCTAGAACCAAGGAAAACAAAACACCCAATGGCAGATTAAAGACCCTATGAGTGCTACTCATACCTGTTGTTTGTTTAAAGTTTAGGGGCAGCCATATAACATTAGAGTCATTATTGAGTTATATGCTGTGGGTTTGTTTGGTTGGTTTGCTTTTGTTTTTGAAACATGAACTAATTTATCCATACTGGCTTCTGAGGTGTGGGGGCTGCTTCTGGGATGTGGTGGTGGGTCATACAACTTGCCAGGGATGGCTGTGTGAACCCTGATACTTACTCTACCTCTACCTCCTAAGTGTTGGGATAGATAAGTGTGTGCCACCACACTAGACCTGGGGATTTTTGTTTGGGGTTTTTTGCTTTAAACTGGAGAGAAAGAGAAAAACACACATGTTCAAGGAAGTCAGAAGACAGTTTTGGGAATTGGTTCTTGCCTTGAACTTGTCATCAAGCTTTATGTAAACCACCTCTTTTTTCTTGACCTCTCCCTCCCTCCCTTTCTTCCTTTTTTTTTTTTTTCTTCTTTTTTGAGACACAGTCTAGCTTTTAACTTGACGCAATCCTTCCTCAGCCTCCCAAGTATTGGGATTTTGCATCATACTCCTCCTAAGAATGATTTTTGAATATAGTATTTTAAGTTCTTTGGACATCACACCCGTGTCTGAAGTATCTTTACTTATTTTCTGCCTGTTGCAGTTTGTTATTGTTCAAGTAACTGAGGTTTAATGTGGGGATGGGAACTGGAAAACACAGAGAGATGAAAAGAACAAATAAGGGGCTGGAGAGATGGCTCAGCGGTTAAGAGCACCGTCTGCTCTTCCAAAGGACCCGGGTTCGATTCCCAGCGCCCACATGGCAGCTAACAACTGTCTGTAGTTCCAGTTCCAGGCAAACACCAAGGCAAATAAATAAATAAATAAAGTTTTAAAAAAAAAAAAAAAAAAAAAAAAAAAAAAAAAAAAAAAAAAAAAAAAAAAAAAAAAAAAGAAAAGAACAAATAAATAATTCCTTATCTTGTGGCTCATGGGTAACAGTTGCCTGTGTATTTTCGGACTATTTGATTGCAGACTTTGGAGGTCACTCAGCAGATAGATAGTCAGTAAAAGTTCACCATTTGTCTCCCACTAGCAGTTCTGATTTTGGTTTTGTTTTTTCTGAGACAGGGCTTCTCTGTAACAGCCCTGGCTAGCTCTTCTGGAGCCACTCTGTAGATCAGGCTGTCCTCAAACTCAGCAATCTGCCTGCCTCTGCCTCCCAGTGCTTGCTTAAAGGTGTGTGCTACCTTTTTATTTTTATTATCTCCATGTAGGTGTTATGTGGTGGTTTTTACTTAGAAACTTTATTATTTATTTTGTGTGTGTGTGTGCGTGCAAATGCTAGTGTGTTCTTGCACTGAGACAGAAGGATTGCTTCAAATTCAAGGCTAATCTGGTTGAGATGTTAGACCTCATCTCCAAAGAAAAGGAAGGGAAAGGGTGGTCTAGATAAAGCTTTTGAGTGGAGCTGAGAGGAGTCTCACAGGAGGCAGCTCTATCCTTCCACCAAGTAGGCTAATCAACTCAAACTTGGGGTGTTAAACTTGGCAGCAGTACCTTTGCCCTAAGAGCCATCTCACTGGCCTGCCTTCCATCGTTTGTGTATGCGACATTTTGCTATTCATTTAGTGGACATTCAAGATTCTCCCTATGGGGTACTGTGACCAGTGCTGCCTAACTGAGTTTCGGAGAGCCTGCGTCCCTGCTGTGCATTCCCTCAGATGCATCTAAAAGTGGGATTGCTGAATTCTGTGCTGAGTTTATGTTTAGTTTCTGTTTGGAGGAACTTTGAAAATTTCTACTCAAGCAGTGTTGCTTTAGCACCTGATTCAGACCCCCAGGACACGTGCTTCCTGTGTTCTTTCATGGCAGGCATTGTAATGTGAGGACTCTTTCCCTTTTCTGTGCTGGGGATAAAACCCAGGTGTCATGTGTTGTAGGCTGTTGCTCTGCTACTGAGCTGGATCTCCAACCTTATTGTGAACGTTTCCGAGCGCTTACCTTCCTCTGTTTAGTATATGTATGAGGAGTTCATTAAGATTTGCACTCTTCAGGAAGAAATATCAATATCATCTGAACACATATGGCACTCTTTTAAGCTTTTTATTAGGATAAACTGGATTAATGGAATAGTAGCCTATTTGGTGTGATCACAATCTGGACGCCTTGCTCTAACAGCTTCTTCTTTAACACGTCACCACACAAAGCTGAAGAGACTGAGAACTCATTTTGTATTTCCTCCTGCTCATTGGTGTCATGTGGTGAGCAGCTACCATGATAAGCCTGCAAGAGTCAGAGCACCCAGCTAGTGAGAAAGAAGTCCATCATGATCAATTACCTGAGATCAGATGATATCACTGCACACAACTCTTGTTTCCAGGAGTACAGGGAACAGGCTGTGATTGCTGGGTACTTTGTTCATAATGTTAGAAAGCAGAAGTGAAATGAAGTCTTCAACTGAGGAGGGATGTCCTACTATACTACGTAGCACAAATTCCACTTGTAATGAAAGAGACTCAGAGCCAGATATCGAGCTCCTGCTGTTTCTTCTCTAAGCCTGCCTTAAATACCCTTTTTGCCCAGCTGTATCCCATCCAGGTTAGGATTGAAGGTGGAAGCTACTTTATTTGGTAGTCAGCCTGGAACTCACAGAAACACAGAAAGTTCTGGTCTCTGGAGTTAT
The DNA here is from genome assembly GCA_004025045.1 of Sigmodon hispidus. NCBI lineage: Eukaryota > Metazoa > Chordata > Mammalia > Rodentia > Cricetidae > Sigmodon > Sigmodon hispidus. The sequence goes on from PVIH01004169.1 coordinate 106,434, forward strand.
GGAATTAAAGGCATAGGTCACCACTCTGGCCTTTCCTGTGCTGGGATTAAAGGTGTTTGCCATTGAAGCCCAGCTGTTTGGCCTCATACTCAAAGATCAAGAACTGCCTGAGGTATATCTGCCTAATTTTTGACTGTGTGTTGATCTTTTGATATTCCAGGTTTTATTAAATATGTAACAAATCAGCACGGTACTATACTGTCAAGTTCAGACGAAGCCTTCAGTAAGCATCTCTCACAGGACTAAGAGTTGACTGGCACCCTGCTGAAGTGTCTTTGTATGAGTTGGTGCTCAGCTCCTGGTTGAGCACGCTGTGGGCAGGGCAGCAGAGGCCACTCTGGGTGTTAGCTGAGGGAAGCTGGGCTATTCTGACACTTGTGCTGGACTCCTTTGCAGGCATGGTGTTAAAATGGGATGCTCAGATGGTCCAATTCTAACTGTGTGATCAGTCATTCTTTATTTCTTCTGGTTAGTTACTAAATTAGGGATCTAAGGGTTAGATTATACCTGGATAAGGAAAAAAATTCAGCTTTCTTAGAATAAAACTTAATCTATGAGCTAGTAAAAAAAGAAAAAAGAGATTCATGTTAGTATCTTGGTCTCTCTTTAAATAGCAAAAACTACAAAGTAAAAGTTAAGTAGATAATCAGATGAACACCGGAGGTTGGAAATAAGGAAGATCACTGGATCATTCACACTGGGACATGCTCACACACTGGCTGGTTTCAGGCAACTGAAATTGTAGAAAAGGAAATGAAAGATAAGGAGCTAAACATTATATGTAGGTTCTGTTCTGTTTTGTTTTCCCTACCTAACCAATGACTTCAGTTTATTTTTACAGTTTTGTAGTTTATGTATATGTCTGTATAGTGAGTGTATGCTTCATGTGTGCAGGTGACCTTAAAGGCCAGCAGAGCTGGAGTTAGGTCATTGTGAGCCTCTTGATAGGGGTGCTAGGAAACTAATTCCAGTTCTCTGCAAGGCCAGCAAGGACTTTTAGCCAGTGAGCCAACTTTCCAGCCACTTGATATAAGATTAAAAAAGAACATTAGTAGAGGGTGGCACACACACACACACACACACCTTTGATCCCATCACCCAGGAGGCAGAGGCAGGCTGATCTCTGAGTTTGAGGCTAGATAAGGTTACAGAGAAACTCTGTCTTGAAATACATACATACATACAAACATAAGTAAGAGAAAAAAGAAAATGGCTTGCTTATAGAGAGTGAAAGTCTGTTGGTTAAGCCCTTCCAACCAGTTACCCATAGGTCATCATTGTTGCCTGCAAAGAAGAATTTCAGAATGAAATGTTATAGTCATTGACTTGAAGGCTCAAAGAAGAAAGTCACTTGTGACATGATTTGTCTCAGTTGTACGTTAAGTAGAATCCTGGTATTCTGTGTGAGCAAATGCTCTGATTCTAGTCAACTACAAAGTGTTTTTTTTTTCTCTCTCTCTCTAGTTTAAAGAATGTGTAAAAATTGATATATTTTATCTGTATTTTAAAATTTAGTGTTGAAAGTTCACTAATACTTTTTTTTTTTTTTTTAAAGATTTATTTATTATGTATACAGAAGAGGGTACCAGATGTCATTCTAGATGGCTGGGAGCCACCATGTGGTTGCTGGGAATTGAACTCAGGACCTGGAAGAACAGTCAGTGCTCTTAACCTCTGAGCCATCTCTCCAGCCCTAAAGTTCACTAATACTCTTAAGTTAGATGAGTCTAGCATTCATTTTCTTAAAAAGAAACAATGTAATGGACATGATTCAAGCCTCGGTGAGCCGAAATAGAGCCCTGTTGACATCAGACACCTTTTTATTTACTTTTTAAAGTGGAGAAGCAAGGACTATAACTCAGTCAATGGAGCATTTACAATAAAACCAAGTCTATATTGTCAGCCAGTACTGGGGATGATCTCTGGCTTCTGCCTAGGCAGCCTACCTTGCCAAATGAGCAAACTCCAGACTCAGTGAGGCTTTGTCTTGAATACTCAAGTAGTGGGTGGCTGAAGAAGATGGTAGCTGTCAATCTCTGGCCTCCATTTGCATGCCTACATGTGCCCCCACAGATGTGAATGCAAACACAGATGTATACACTGTTTCCTTTAACCAGGAAGCAGCTGATATAAGTGAGCTGTCCATCCTGTTAGATGTGTTGTTTCTGTCACAGCTGCTGAATGAGGGAACAGGAAAGGGAAGCGGCTGGACCTGCCTGGGATGAGGCAATTTTTCTCCCAAGTCAAGTCATCCATTACCTCTCCTCTGGGATTATGGAAACCCAGAAGGCTTTATCAAAGTTTGAAGTTATCAATATCACAAAGTTGTAGATAATAATGAAATAGCCAAATGAAACAGTTCACACTTTTGTTAAGACGGAGTATGACTTGGCTTAGTGCCCATTTGTGTAGAAGTCTCTTCATTTGGGTTGATTGGATCTTCCATTTTTGAGACAGGGTTTTACTCTGGAGTCCAGACTGGTCTCAAATTTGTGACAGTCTGCTTTAATCTCCTAGTGCTTGGATCATAGATGGGAACCACCAGGACAGGCCTGCATCATATTTTTTCTCCTTCAAAATGTAGTATGGATAAAGAATTAATTTGTTCAGGTTTTGGGATCACTCCCCAGGTTGCCTTACTGATGTTGATCTTTAGAAGACTGTTATTTTATAATATTATCCAATGGTTGTTGAAGGGAAATGTGTGGGGGCTGACAAGATAAGATAGGCTTGGCAGTTAGGGCACCTGTTGTTCTTGCAGAGGTACTGGGTTTGGTTCCCAGCACCTACGTGATGGCTCACAAATACCTATAGCCTAGTTCCATGGACCTGATTCCCACACACACATTTATGTTTTTAAGGAAACTATGTGGAGGCTCAGTGGTTAAAGGACTCTGGCAGCCTGGTGGGATTCCTGGAACCCACAGGACGGGAGAAGAAAACTAACTCCGGAAAGTCATCTCACACACATATAATTTAACATTTTTGTAGAAATAAATAATATTTTAATATACTTTTATTATGTTTAGTAGGGGGTGTCATCAGCCATAGTTTATATGAATTGCTGATTTCCTGCTTGCTTCGTGTCATTTGATGAATGTTTGCAGACTAACAGACTGGTCCTGTCTTAGTTTGGGTGGCTACGGCCAAGTTGCGTTGTTGGCAGTTGAAATGCCGGTGTAGCTTTAAATATTTGTTGGATTTAGCTCCAGGTCTGTGCTAAGATGGTGTCTCTTGAAGGTGATTTGGGAGCCAGAACACCCAAAGGCCCTTTATTTGCAGTAGGCATTAGCCAGTGCACTGGACAGGCTACCTAAGCCTGTCTTCCTTCAGATCCTGAGCCTTGAGCTTCATTTGTGTCACAGTAAATGAGAATAAGATCTGAAATGAGTATCTTTGCTTGCTGACCTTTATGGTCTCACTTCCCCAACTGACAGCCTTAAATCGTAGACTGATGCTGCCTTTCTACAACAAAGTTACTTTATTCTGACTTGGTGTTGTGCATTTAAATGCTATTCACATACAATTATGAGTTTAGTCAATTACAATAAAACTGTAAAGCAGTAAGATCCCAATCTGACCTTTTTAGGTAAAATAGCATGTCTATAAGATGATTTAGGAGATTATCTAAAATTTTCTAAAGGTCAACTAACCTTCCTTCCATCAGTTTCTGAAACAGAGATCTCACTTTGGAGCCTAGGCTGACTTTGAATTCACCACAATCCTCCTACTCTGGCTTCCTGTGTGCTGGAGCTTTAGGAGATGCCACACCTGACTCCTGGGGCTCTTACTATCTACCAAGCCATACTATACTCTCCACCCTCAGCAGTTCTCCAAGTCTGAGTGTTACAGACAGTGGACTTCCTAGATTTTAGGTCTCCTGGGTCTGCCTCTTGCCTTCTTGTTTCAGTTTTTTTCCTAGCAGAGACAGACATGGGAAGGGCTCTGAGACCACAGGACTGAAGATCTCATTTAGTTTTTGTTCTCAGCCTGAGCTTACTGACTTCTGTCATTTTCTGTATTGTAAATGAAAAACACAAGGGGCTGGAGAGATGGCTCAGTGATTAAAAAAAGCAGTGACTTCTTCCAGAGGACCTGAGTTTGATTCCCAGCATCCACATGGCAGCTAACAACTATCTTTAATTCCAAGATCTGACACCCTTACACAGTTAGTTATACATGCAGGTAAAACACCAATTCACGTAAAATAAAAATAAATATTAAAAAAAAAAAGACAAAAAAAACACAAACTGTGAGCTTGGGAGAAGTGGCGTTCATTGTTCCAACATTGTGGCAAATACAGTGTCAGATATAACTTTGGAGAGATGCCATTTGCCTGAAGATGAACTTGAGTTTGAGCCTTGATGTTCCTCAGTCCAGCACCCTCTTAGGAGCAGCTCCTGAGGGAAAGTTGTTTCCTGCTAGTGAGCGGTGGTACACTTTGATTCAGGTCAGGTCACAGAGTCTGTACCATTTGCAGTTGAAGATCAATTGTCTCATATTACATACACTTTTGGGCTTTACTGCAGCCCAGCACTTTGAATTCCAGTCTAAGATTTTAACTTCTGACAATCCTAGAAAACTTACCATAGAAGAAAAGTGTATAAATTGTCTTGTCCTTATCAAAGAATTATGCCCTTTGTTTATCTCTGAGCCTTTGAGACTTGTAAAATGTAGGTGATAGATTTATTAAAAAAAAAAAAAAAAAAAGAATGGCTGTGGTCTCGGAACTGGAGCTGTAGAGTGGACAGTCCCAGAGTCAATGGTTTTCCTGGATTCAGACTAGCCTCTAGCATGTGACTATAAATAACACTTTTATAGCAAGTATGGGTTTGATAAGGGGCAGGAAGTCTGGCCCTGCTGCCTCCCTAGCACAGCACAGTCTTTTAAGCTGTCAACAGCACACCCAAAGCTCAAAATTCCAAGTCTTTACACTCAATTTAAAACATCCTTGCTGTTTTCCTAAAGTCAGAGTCTCCCTATGTCTCCTTGACTGGTCTAGAACTCATTTCCTTTGGGGTCCTAATGGTATATATATGCTAATACACCAGCCCTGAGACAGGGTTTCTCTATGTAGCTGACTGTCCTGGAACTGTGCAGACTAGGCTGGCCTTGAACTCAGAGATCCACCTGGGGTCTGGGGTCTCCCAGAAACTGGCCACACCCCAATGGGATTTTTTGACATCACAAGAGTTTACTTGAGTAAATTCTGATTTCCCACTACAGCCTCCTGAGTGCAGGAATTAAAACTCTGCTCAGCTAAATCAGCTTTTCTTAATATGAGACAGAGTCAAGCCAAGTCACTTGATTTCTCATTAGACACTTCACTGGACTTATATTTTTAAAAAATTGAGTGTGTGAGGGGAGGGGGGTGCTCATGCCATGGTTTGTGTGTAGATGTGTGTAGATGTCAGAAGACAAATTTATGGATTTATGGATTCCAGGGATCAAACATTGCATTACCTACTAAACCATCCTGCTAATCTAAAATGATGTAATGTTGGTGTAGTCTAGAATTAGCGCCAGTAATTGATGCTGCTATAAATGAAACCTAGTGATATTTATTGTATGCCTAAGACCCGCTCTAGAATCTACTTTTGAAAATGTTTGTCTTCTTAAGCTAAAAACTTGTAAAACCTACTTTTTCAGTCATGTAGTCTTCCATTTTATCCTGCACAACCACCTGCAGAACAGGCAGCTGTCTCTACTGTGAGAGTCTGCATTCTAGGTTCATGCAATAAAAGAATTTAACAGTGTACTCTATAATAGAAATCACTGTAATCTAGATAGAAACATTAGAAATAGAAGCACACAAGTGTTTAAACTAGAAGCCAATTCCAAGACTGTTGCTGCAGTCGGAGGGAAAGAATCTCACACTATCTGTGGGTAGTCTGTTCTGAGAGTCTGCACAGCTGGTTATCTGGTTAGATTAGGGGGTCTTTAAACAGTTTAAATTACTTTTTTTCCTAATAAAAAAAGATAATGTCCTTTTCTTTCTCTTTTTGAAATTTTTTTTTATATGAATTGGTGTTTTGCCTGCATGTCTGTGAGTGTCAGATCTTGGAACTACAGACAGTTGTTAGCTGCCATATGGATGCCAGGAATCAAACCCGGGTCCTCTGGAAGAACAGTCAGTGCTCTTAACCGCTGAGCCATCTCTCCAGCCCTCTTCTTTCTTTCTTTCCTCCTTCCTCCTCCCCATATCCAAACCCCCTAAATAAACTCTTGTGTGGCACCTGGCCCAAAAAAGAAAAAAGAAAACGAATGCAGCTCTGGCATCCAGGCTGGACTTGAAGATTTGCCTGTCTCTGCCTCCCAAATGCTGGAATTAAAGGTATGGGCCTCTATGCCCAGACCCAGATTCACTATTTGAAAACTTAACACAAAAGCAAAAAAAAAATTATTTTAAAAAAAATGTAATGTGTGCCACGGTGTGTAGAGGGCAGACTTGGCTCTCCCCTTTGCCTTACATGGATTGGCAGGTCTTGTAGTAAATCTTACCCAAGCCATCTCAGTGGGCTGTGGTCCGAAGCTTGTTCATTCTTTGTCTTGATTTTGAGTTGATCATTGTCATAGTTTGCATTTTTATTGTTGTGAAGAGACATCATGACACTCCTATAAAGAAAAAAATTAATGAGGTGGCTTGCTTACAGTTTCAGAGGTTCAGCCCATCATCATGATGGGAGCATGGCTGTGGCCATGGCAGGCAGATGGGGTGTTGAAGCCCATCCCCACAGTGACACACCAGCTTCCTCCAAGGCCATACCTACTTCAGGAAATAGTGTCACTTATGCTCAGACTACCACAGCCATTTTGTGCTTTAAGCTAGAAGTCTTATTTTACTATTTTCCCACAGTTAAGGTTTGGAGACTTTCTCGTTCTCAGATTATTTTGTTGTTCTTTGAGGAGCCAGTGTATCGGTATTTGCTTGCTTTCTTAATTCTAAACTGGCCATAGGTTGAACACTGGTGGTCTAGAACATGTTGACTCTTCTCTGAGGTGACCACCTTAGATCTTCTCCCTCCACACAGGCACTATGTTCTTCAATAAAAGATTGCATTTAAGTGTGTGTGTGTGTGTGTGTGTGTGTGTGTGTGTGTGTGTGTTCACGAATATGTGCACATGACTATGTGCCAGAAAATAGGATTCCAAGGATCTGTAGTTACAGTCAATTATGAGCCAAGCCATCTGATGAGGGTACTGGGAATTGAACTCTGGTTCTCTGGAAAAGCACTTTTACTGACTTTACATCTTCTCCTACCTTCTTTTATTTGTTTTTTCAAGGTAGTTTCTTTATGTAGCCTTGGCTGTTCTAGAACTAGCTTCATAGCTTAGGCTGGCCTCAAACTACACAGATGCACTTGCCTCTGCCTCCACTGACTAGCTGATCTTATTCCTTACTATCTCTGAGACAGGATCTCAATATGTAGTTCTGGCTGACCTAGGTATACTGGGCTAGGCTTGAGCTCATAGGACCTGTTTGTCTCTACCCCCATCCCCAAGTCCTGGGATTAATGGTGTGCAGGACAGTGCTAGACTCTAGAGCCTTTGGTAGGTAGGACCCATGGTTCTGGTTGTCTAAGTATGAATTTGGGGCTAGACAGATGGCTTAGTGGTTAAGAGCACTGAGTGCTCTCCCAGAGGACTGGGGTTCAATTCCCAGCACCCACATGGCAGCTCACAACTGTCTGTAACTTCAGCTTCAGGGCAAAACACCACTGTACATAAAAGAGAAATAAATAAATCTTTAACTATGAATTTAATTCTCAAAGCCCTGGGAAGTAAAGAATCTAATCCCCACCCCAATTTCTGAAGATAAAACAAGTCCTAAAACTTTCCTACACTACAGAATTCAGATTGTCTTTGGCAGGGCTGTTTGGAGTTTTGGTTTTGTATGTTTGTGTGTGTTCATGTGTATGTTCAATGTGCACTCTTATGGAGTGCCAAGTGCCAGAGCTGATGTTGGGCATCTTCCTCTACTGCATCTCATCTTCAGTCAGGCTCTTTCACTGAGCCCTGTCATTCTTCTGTCATTGCCTGGACTAGCCTAGGTTCTATCTGTCCCCGTCCCCCAAGTACAGAGGCCAGGTCCTCATGCTAGTGTGGCATCGCCCTGTCCCCATAGCTGGGGTTTTAACACACACAGGCCTGGCTTTTCAATAAGGAGGCTTCTATAAGGAGGCATCTTGATCTTTAAGATTAGTAGAAACTAGGAGCTTTGTATAGCAGTTAGGGAATTTTGTACCCAGAAGGACAGCTTAAAATAAAATACAGCTAAACACACTTCTGTGAGATGGATCCTGTGGAGTGCAAGCCTGAGGCTTGGGCAGGCAGAGGTTTATTAAGTTGCTGGGGAAAACTCATTTAATGGGTGAGTGGGAAGAGCTGAGGTAGAGTGCTTAGAACATATACCAAAAATTAAAAATAACTTTTTTTTAAAAAGGGAAAAGAGTGTACCAATAATTTGGTAAACATTCAGTGACTTGCCCAAGGATAGATCCCATTCTGATAAGAACTACATGAGGTTTAGGGAGCAAAAGTTGAACCAAGTTTAGGCTGCCATGGCCTTGATCTGAGGAGCACTGCCGCTACAGTAGCCATGGAGAAGAGGAGCTGGCCAAAGAGAACTTGTACCAGCTATTAACACGGGTATGGTGACAGGCGCCATGCCTTTCCTGAGATTGAACTCTTCCCCAGTCCCCACAGATAGAAACACTTACTGTTCTCTATAGCTGCGACCTCCAGCCCTTTCTGGTTAAGCTGTTGATGAGTAGCCTTCTTCCTACCCTTGTTAGGGTAATAGTTGATTGTGTGTGGGGAGGTCTAGCTCAGCATGGAAGGGTACATGTATTACAGCGGGAGTTGTCGGTATGAGGCAGCTGGTCACAGTTCATAGCAGAGAGAGGTGCTGTTGGTGCCCAGATCCTTTTTCCTTCAGCTTTGGCTTTGGAGTGTATGTCTTAATGGGAGGGACACTTTGCTTTTTGTGTTTTACTCTTGAAAAGGAATGTGAGTCCTAAAAGCCTGATGATGTCATTTTTAGCCGCAGTTTCCACCTAGGGGATTTAGACACCACTTTCTCCTGGAATAAGAAATGACACTATGTACTAGGAAACACCTAAGACTCTAGGTAATAGCCTTTTAGATGCCATACTTACACATTTCAGAGGTGAGGTATCCCCAAGTGCTTCTGGGTAAGGGCTGTTTGTCCACTGGGGTTGGGGCGGTATGGGGAGGATGTTCTTTGACCACCTTTGCTAACAAGGGGAGCCATTCTTAGGGGATAATCATCTGACATTCACTTTTCTTTGTCTCAGTCACATTGATCAGACAACAACATGGCAGGACCCCCGAAAGGCCATGCTCTCACAACTGAACGTCACTGCTTCTGCCAGCCCAGCGCTGCCCCAGACCCTGATGAACTCCGCCTCAGGTGAGCACCACCCTACTGCAGAGCCACAGCTATGCTCTCTGGTTACTTGTTTTCTTTTAGGGAAACTAGGAAGTTTTTCTACGCAGTGCCATCTGGAGACATTTGTTTTTCAAATGCTTTACTCTCTAAGTTGTTTGGGTTTTTACTTTTAGTTTTCAACATCACGTTTTGAGCATGCATGCACAATAATATGAAAATAACTTCAGGGAGTATGTTCTCTCCTACCTCCATGGGAGACCCAAGGACCAAACCCAGGTTATTAGGTTTCCTCTACCTATGGAGCCATATCCCTGCCCCCCAAACATTGCTGAGGAAGTCTTAGTAGTGATGGCTAACCTGGAAGTCCTGATCCTCCTGCCTCTGTCTTCCAAGTCTGTGATCTTGGGCTGTACTGCAGTGTGTGTTTGCATTCAATTGCTATCTTCCACCTGAAGTCTGAGTTGGTACCCTACTCATCTTTTCCTAAGGTGATGAAAAGCACACTTTGCACATTTTTTATTTTTAGTTGCCCTAAAAAAGAAAAGGCCCAGCTGCATTGTATGGGAGGGGGGGGCTAGACTCCATGCTGTGGTATTCATAACCTCCTTTTAATTTGTTTTTGAGATGAGGTCTGTCTGTCCGAACTACTCAGACTTGTCTCCCTGCCTCTGCCTGGCGCTGGTGACCAGCTTGCCATTTAAACTTGTTTAAAGCAAGTTACCTTTTAGCTTGATAGGACCTGTACGGCCAGGTGTGTCGAGAACCCCAGAGTCACCCCTCTTTCTCAGATCTAGCTTCTTTAAACTGCTTGGCTCAGTGGTAGCATAGGCTTTTAATCCCAGCACAGGAGGCAGAACTGGAGTTCTCTGAGTGTGGGGCCAGCCTGGTCTACACAGTGAGTTCCAGGATAGCCAGAGCTACTTAGTGAAACACCGTCTCAGAAAACAAAACAAGTCTCTACTCTCTTCACAAAAAGCTGAGCTTGCAGATTGAATTATTTGGTAGTCTATGTGACTGTAGTTTTTCTTTCTGCATAATGAGGAGGAGTAAACAGTTTGGTAAAGGAAAACATTTTAAAGGAAATTGTAACATATATGTAAAGCCCTTATTTGTTTTAAATTTCCTTTATGTATATGAAATTTTAAATTTTGTTTTTGAATATGTTTTTAGTTGAATTAAGTTTTGCCTGCATGGTGCACCATGTACATACCTGATGCCCATGGAGGGCAAGAAAGGATTTCAGATGCCTTGGAACTGGAGTCTTGCGTGGGTGCTGGGAACCTAACCTAGGTCCTCTGCAAGAGCAGCCAGGGCTTTTAACCTCTGAACCCTCTGGCTTTTTACAGGACAGGAAGCTAGCAAAGGCAGCTAGCTTCTTGGCCTCCCTCATCATATACCCTCAGACCTTTCTGTTTTGTTAGGTGGGCCTAAGGTCACAGCTGCCTCATGTGCACCTTGGTACACATAGGAAAAAATGCCCTTCCTCTAGGCTGGGTTTCTTATGACCTCTTACCCCTCTCTTGCTTGACGCTTGGTGGCACATGGTATTGCAAACACCAGTGGCTTTCTTCGCCACAGCAGTTGTCCAGCTTTCCTGATCAGAACTGACTGACCATAGGAGCAGCAGTAACCTAACTAGAGCGCTGTGACAGTGGCCTGGAGCCTTGGTGGCAAACTTGACTGGGGAGTTTGCAGAAGTGAGACCTCCTCCTGCTTTAGGCCAAGGTGTGAGGCAGCTTCTTCAAATACTAGCCCTTGATTTGAGTGAGTTGAAAACAAACTTTAAAGAGGTAATGGCTGAAAATGAAGAAAAGGGGAGGGGCATACTAATTATAGAAATAACTTAGGAAGACATTGTCCCAGTGTTCACTGAGGGACCATATCAAGAATCTTCTTGGGTGTTCACAGAATCTGTTTTTTTTTTTTGTTGTTGTTGTTGTTGTTTTTTTTTTTTATGTGCTATTTGATTTAAATTCTAAAATTTGAATGATGAAAATGATGCAAGTATAGTCCACTGGTAATTTCACGTTGGCAACATTTTTTTAATCAACATGTCAAAAGTTGTAGAGCTCCACAACTGTCATTGACACTCGCACTAAATGTGTGCTTTAGGAGTTAGAGCAGACATCCTTTGGAACAAAGGCACCCTAATCTAACTGGATTCACTGGGATTCCTTGTAGAACAGTCATTGCTTTATCATATTAGATCTTTCTTTTCTTTCTTTTTGAGACAGAGTTTCTCTGTGTAACAGCTCTAGCTGTCCTGGAATGCACTTTGTAGACCAGGCTGGCCTCAAACTCAGAGAACCGACTTCCTCTGCCTCCTGAGTGCTGGGATTAAAGATGTGTGTCATTCACTACACCCGACAATTTTCCTTTAAAAAATTTTAAGATTACATTTTATTTGTTTATTGTGTGTGGGTAGGGGCTTGAGCATGTTAGAGGATGACAAATGTTTGGGATTTGATTCTTCTGCTGTGTGGGTCCCGGGAACTGAACTGAAGACTTCCGCCTGCTGAGCTAGCGGTCTGCTTCTCTTCTAACATTTGTTCACAGTCTAAGTATTAACATGAAAGAATTTGGACCCAGTTACCTTTAAAGTTGGAGGTAATATTAGCCTGTTTTTAAAGTGGTAGAAGCCAAATTCAGAATTTGCTAGTGAGCTTTTAAGACATCCCTCCCTCCCAATTGCTAAACCGTGTAATAAGTTGCGGAAGATACAGAAGAGTGTAGGTTGACACTGGGGACCAGAAGCGTGTGTAGTGTACTTTTGAGTTTGTTTCTAGTGAATAAACTGTCCTTTAAGAAGGACTTTGGGTTTAGACAGTACAAAAACATTAAAACGTCACCAAGTGTTTCAAAATGAAGCTATATGGTGGTCCATGCCAGTAATTCAGTACTGTGAGATCAGAGGCTGGAAAATTGCCAAAAGTTCCAGACTAGGCTACATAGTGATACCCGGTGTCCCCATGTACAAGGTGCAAGTATAAGATGTCAGGTCCCTCACAGAATATAGTGTTTGCAGCACAGGTGTGTCTTCTGTGTGCTTCACATGCTCTCTAACTGATTTAAACATGTCAGCCATTGTTTACAGGATTCTGTGTGAAGTAACAGCTTCAACTTTTCATCCATCTTAGTTGAATTGCTGCACATAAAGCTCTGGGAGTGTGTGGCCTACTGTATTATCTCCTGATGGAAACAAATTCTAGCCAGAGACCAAGCTATTTCATGTGCTAAATGCTGAGGACATTGGCAATGAGTGTAGTGTAGTGTGTGGTGTAGCTTTTAATCTGGAAATTTTTTTTTTTCTCCCTATAGAGAATTGAATTCAGGACCTCACATAAGTGAGGCAAAGGCTCTACCACTGAACTCTCTCTCTCTCTGTCTCCCTCTCTCTCACTTACTCACTCACGCACATGCGTGCGCGCACACACACAGGTGCACGCACGTTATTTGAAGTCAGGTCTTGTGTATCTCTAGCTGGCCTTGCACTCACTACATGACTTAGGCTGGCTCTGATCACCTTGATCCTCTTCCTGTCTCCATCTCTGAGGTGCTGGCTTTACAGATGGGAGCCACCATTCCTAGCCACTTACTTCACTCTAAAGAACATTTTGGTCATCCTCCATGTCAGTAGACATTTAAGAATAAAATGGAATGCTTTGAATGGAAGTTAAAGGAGCTTTACTCCTGGGGCCCTGGAGATCAGACTCAGGTGCTTATGTGAAGCACCCCTTAAACCTGATGCATCCCAGCCCCAGGGAAGCTGTAATGAACAGACCTTGTACCCACATAAAATATAATGGCCTATTGATAAGATTTCAATCTAGAGGTGCTTTTCATTCTGAAAAACAGTTCTATGCCTGGAGTATTGGAAGTTTGGAGGGAGGGGTTAATGATACAGTTATATTATCTCAAAACAAAAGATATAAAAAAGATTAATTTAAACGTAAGGTAAATGTGATCCAGTATTTTGTAATTAAACTATTTGTAATTACTGGTAGCTGGTATTGCTTCATGTAAAGTAATTTAAAACACCTGTCCACCGAGCCATCTTTGGGGCTGTGTTCCTATTTGAAGCTCTCTGTGATCAGATATAGGCCTCAGACTTTTTATCCAAGTAGAGAGTTTATTTCTAGCTTTTAGATTTATGAAGGCTGTCTGATGTGGGCAGTACAGTATTACATATACAGATTTCTGTTTCTTCCTTTGATTATTTTAAGATGAGATTTGTAAATAATACTGAGTACAGTACTATAATAAGACATTATTAAGAAAATCTCAAGCAGGAATAATATTGTAATTTAGCCCACAGTCAGTGCAACCAAGAACCAGTTTGTCTTGTTAATTATTCCTGACACTTCTGTCACAAATAACTTTTTACGAAGTTTTTAAACAAAATAGTTGTTTTTCTACCCTACAGGGCAGTTCAGGTAATCTGAGCCATGACAGGCCAAGATGGAAAAATGGCTTTGAGGTTGGAGTGTTTGCAAAAGAGAAGGTAGGAAGGGGAGGGAGGGAAGGAGCATGGCCTCGGGGAATAATTAAATGAGCATAAACATGGGTAATCTTCAACCTTTAGAAGTCAGACTCAGCTGGTCTAAGCAACCTACACTCTGGAAATGATGGCAAGAAGATTAAGAGATAATGACTAGCATAGCTACATAGTTCAGATGCCGTCCTGGACTACAAGAGACCCTGGGAGTCCAAAGAAAAAGAAAAGAAAGAAGAAATTTGGTTTGCTTGTAGTTTTATTTACCACTCTACTTTATTTTTTTGTGCTGTGGATCAGACAGACCCAGGATCTCACATCACCAAGGCAAACACTACCACTGAACTGTAAACCTGACCATGCATCTTGTTTAGTAATAAAGAATTAGCCACCATTCTTACATAATAGTGTAGACATGAATTGGATATATCGTTTAGTGGTACTGGTAGATCCTGAGAACTGACTGACTCTGGCCCTCTCTACCCCCATCTCCAAAATAGCAGTTTGTAAGTGCAAACAAGCAACATGAAGGAAATAGAGATTAAAATTTTTCTGCTAAATAGAAACAGTAAAAAACCCAAAAGTAAAATGGCCAGTTGGCTTGTAGATGGCCTTGGACCTTACCAGTACCAGACTCGTCTGAAGCCTTGTTAATCCTGAGGCCAGCCAGCACAGGCCTCACATCAGGCCTTAACTAGCTGCACATGACCACTTATAGGGTGGCTTCCCAGCCACTTCACCCTGCTCAGAGCTGCTTCTCATATACTCTTTATGGATGACTTTTGACATCATCTGATGCCACTCACATCTCAAGTATTCTTTTTTTCTATTTGTAATTAGACCCAGGGTAAAGTTGTGTTGAAAATTGACTTTATAATTAACCTTTTTGTCTTTTTTTTATGAGGTGGGTCCAACTGCAGACCAGCCTGGCCTCAAATTTATGATCTTCTTAACCCTACTTCCTAAGTGTAGGATGATAGGTACTGGTTAATTGTTTTCTGTATCTTTAAGTGTGCTACTTGGTAGTGGATTTCTCTTCTTCCTATGGCCTTGGGCATGGGTTTTGGCGTAAGGTCAGGAACCTTTCTCTTTAGTGAAGAAGGCTGGGTCGGACTGTGTGAAGCAACACTGGAATTGGTTCACAGCCTTCCAGGGACTTTTCAACTGAACTTGCATTATCCCGTATCAGTGAGTTATTCCCCATAGAATCCCTTGATAAAATTCTTTTCTCAGTCACACAAACATTTCTCACGTTACTGCTTTCACCCTCTTCTGCCCTTCTCCTTTTTCCTCCAAAATGAAGGGGGGGGTAAGGTAATAGCTTGTGGAAATCATTTCTCTCCTACCATGTGGGACCCAGGGTTCAAGCACAGGCTTTGAGTTTGGCAGCAGCCTCCTACTTACTGAGTCATCTTACCAGCCTTTTCATCTTCTCAGCAGATGTTTGTTTGTTTAATATGTATATCTCTGTGTGTGTGTGTGTGTGTGTGTGCACACGAGAGCATGCTCAGGAACCTGCAGAAGTCCAAAGAGTGCATTGGATTCCCTGGAACTGGAGTAGGTACTGGGAGCTGTTAGTCACTTACCATCTCTCTAGCCTTAATAGGATTTTGTAACCCTGACTAACCTTGAACTTTGAACCCTTCTCCTCCTGTCCCAAGTGTTGGGATTACAGGATGCTGCTCCTGTGAGTTTTTTGTTTTTTAAAGATCTTGACTATTCCAAGTGAAGCAAGGTTTCCAAGTCTTCCATTAGCAGTCAGCCCCTAAATCAAAGGGAGCGGGTAGAAGCCCTAGTTCTTGATCTGATCCAGAGCACTCATTAACAACCTTTCTGTATATGGAGGGGTCATTTGAATCCTGACAATTACTGTGGGTGTAAATTCTGAACCCATGAAAGAAACAGGTGCAAACTGCTGTTACTTGAGAGAGAAGGACAAACTGTTGGAGAATAAAGGGGAAGCCAGTACCAGGCTGCTGAGGAAAATGAGTTATTAAATATTAAAATAGAAGTTTCTGTGATAAACTTTTTCTTCAGTATTATTTGTGGATGTTTTGTTAACTTGTGAAAAGAGATTCAGTTATTTACATTTAAAGACCAAATGAAATGCCTGTTTTACTCCTTCTCTTGGTAAATGGTAGGATTTTATTTTTGTCTTTTCTACTGATTTCTAAATCCTTCTGGTCACTATTGCTTCAACAGTTTTGTGACTCATAGAAGGAGTATTTGTGTGAAAGATTAAGATGCTAATTTTTCAAAAATGGCATCTAGACTACCATATATAGGCAGGAGTGTAAGTGAGATGGCCTAATTCCTGAAGCAGTAGCCAGAGTGTTCCTAAGTAATACTTTTAAAAAAATGTACACAAGGTTAATCAATGGCTAAAACTTAACTTTGGTTTTCATGAAAGGCTATTGTTTACTTCAGTTAGAAGTCTAACTGTGTACTTTCACCAAAGCACTAAGCTGTTACATTAAGTTAAAATCTGAAACTTAATGCTTACACCTAAATAGGACATACATAATACTGGTGTCCTCTCAGACTGTCATGGACAGAAAAACTGTGAGAGCCAGAGGAACAGAGAGGAATGCTGTGAAGTGCTGACATGATGTGAACATTGTGGACCTGACATGACTTTGTGTGCATTAACTCACAGCTTGTAGTGACCTGTACAAAGTCAAGCCAGCCCACATTCCAGCATGGCTAGGAGGATGGGCTTAGGAGGCCTTGCCCCTAAGCAGGGAACCATTGGCAGTTGGTGGCTGCTGGAAGACTGGAGTCATTTTTCAATGGTGTGGACCCTGAGAAGTTGTCTGTGTGCTTGTGAATGGCTCCAAGTCTATACCCATGCCCATTCGAGCAGCCCATTCTGAACACAGCGACATGCCTTATGATGTGCTAATCAGTGCATAGCTGTTGGAGAGGAACTAGTGTTAACTTGGCAAGGCTTTTAAGGAGGAAGTAGTCTCCATAACCCAAAATGTCCTAAGACTTACAAATTTCAGGAGGAAATTGGTTGTTGGTCAAGCCTGATGTTCTGAAGAGCTTGACTTGGTTTATCCCAATTCTACCACTTTCTAACTCAGGCATGGTAATGTCACCTTAGTTCCCTGTCTGTCACGTGGTAGATGATTGTGTCCACACTGTGGGTTTTTTTTTTAAAAAAAAAAAAAAAAAAACAAGTTTATATGGTGCCTGCTGTGTAGTGACAGTTTGTGCTCATTTGAAAGTGGCCCACACTTTAGATTCCTTCCTTAGGAGGTTATTGAGTCTACTTTCTAAGGAAACTGCTTGAGAGCCCTGTACTTTAACCAGTCACTAGGGTGTGTGCTGGCCTCAGGGCCAGTTGAGAGGGAGGGTCAGTCTAACGTGGTGGTGGTGAAGGTTTGCTTTTTGAATACAGATGGTAAATGATTTTCCTTTTTATTACTAAGGCAAGTGCATGGAGTTGAATCATCTCCGGTACTGCTGTATATCTTTTTTGTTTAAAACACTGCAGGAAGTATTTGTTCTAGTAAATAATCAGTCAATTAAACAGTATTGGTAAATCCTACATAAATTTTTTTTTTTTTTTTTTTTGGTAAGGATAAATCTAAATTTTGAATTATTTTTAAATTAACCTTTGTTTTTCTTATTCTGATTCCAGGTTTTTCACCCTTTTTTTTACATCTCATTTAAAATATTGGCCTCTTTCTCCTTTCCCTCCAAGGGTGGTTTTTTGTTTTCCTTTCGGTCTTTATCACTTTCCCAGGGATATGGCATGGTAGTCTGGTTTTGAAAAACACCTCCATCTTTATTACACCCAAAGGCTTGGCTTGAGAATGTGATTTGAGATGATGGAGACCTTGTTTCAGGAAAAAACAAGAACAAAAAAAAGAAAAGAAAAATAATTAAGTTATCAAATTTCTCCTCGGGACCATGTTTGACGCCTAGTTTTATATTGTTTTACTAAATTTTGACTGCAGTTAAAGATCCTTCTTTTCAGCTTTCTACAGATTGGTTGATGACTGACTGACTGACTGACTGACTCTCTGGGACATCAAATTGCCTAGCATCATACATGCTAGGTGAGCACCTGACCATGGAGCCATAGCCCAGATAGTTCTTTTCTAGCTTTCTCTCCTTAATTTTGCTATTAAAGGTTAAATTGTGATGAAAAGCTATTTGGGGCACCCCAGTATCTTCCTCAATCTCTCTCAGAAGGAAAGCCTTTTACCCTTGCCTGTGTCCACATAATTTACAGGATTTCTTTGTGTAGCATCTGTTTATACAAAAAATGCTAAAGCATAGATGAATAGGTAAAGGAGTCTTTTCTGCTTTGTAGTTAGTTGCTCCTTATTTTGGAGACAGGGTCTCTGTGCCTTTCTTGAACTCAACAAACTCAGAGATCCACCTGCCTCTACTTCCCAAGTGCTGGGATTAAAGGTCTGCTCCACCACCCAGCTTGATATGGAAGGTTAGAATAATCTTCAAGGTAAATCCATGAATTCTGACTGACATAAGAGGAAGATAAAGTAAGTGCTCTCCTGATTCTCACTGGAGCTGTTGCCTTCATTAGTCATGTCTGTAACTTTTCGTTTCACAGTTTTTCTTCAGTTATTTAAGGGTAGACAATAATGGAAAGTTGGAAAACTAAGACCTTTTTCCACAACTAGAAATCAAACACAGAATCTAACACATCCTAGATAAATTCTCCCCCTCCTGCTAACACTTAAAACAATTTTAAAGATAAGGTTGGATTAGTGCTGGCCTTGAGCTTTTGAATGTGAGTTTGCCTCAGTCTCTTGAATAACTGAGATTACAGGGGTGTGTGAGAGATTATGCCTGATTTACTTACTTGGATTTAGTTCTTGTAAGTGTACCATTCTTAGTGAAATTAATGATGATTAAAGTTTGATAGATTTCTTCTAATCAAGGAATACTGACAAAAGTTGGGGGCAGTAGATTTATAGCTCCAGAGAATTTGAGTTCCAGACATACCTTTGACATGCTCAGCTGCTTATCTGTGTGAGGACAAGAACAGGGCTGAGCAGGTAGAGCCACAGTGTGGCTTTAAATGGGAGCATCATCATACAGTAGAGATGAGCAGTCATGGCTGTTGCTTTTTCCCTTTGCCCATGAGTTCTCATATGGGCTAGAGAGAATACCTATTAGGGTGAAGTCCCTGAATAGGCAGGGAAGGCCATGATATCATTGGTTCTAACCATGATGGCTAAGGTGTAGAATAGTGTTGCTAAGCAACAGATTCCAGATACTTGAACACACTGAAAGTATGGAATTCTCTTGGGATTGTCTGGTTAAGGCTCACTAAGTGGCCACTGTCAGCCTGTCAGTCATACACATTAGTAGGACTTTGAACTTTTTTCTGTTTTTTCTTGACAGGGCTTCTCTGCTTAACCCTCACTGTCCTGGAACTCATTCTTATAGACCAGGCTGGCCCCAAAACAGATCCACCTGCCTCTGGAGATTAAAGACTTGGATGACCACACCTGATTTTGAGCCTTTCAATGTCTTAAGTATTTTTCCAAAATATCTCAGGGTTGAACCTTCTTCTCAATTAAAACTTTGAGAGTTCTGTCTAGTAGGTGGTTGAGTTGTTCCATAATTCTATTGTGGACCCTCTTTTCTTAGTTTCTTTATAGCAAATCTCTTTGCTTCCCAATAGGTGTCACATGTTTCTTAGCCCTCTCCCAGCCTTCCAACAAACTTAGAATTTCACCACGGTCCTCTCATGCTTATATTCTGCTTTACAGTAAACTTATTAATATTTTAAGACTGTAGTATTCAACATTCTAGATTTCTTGGTGTAAGTTAGTTGCATAAATAATTGATCTAAATCAAGCATGTCTGTGTCAGATGAAGTGTGCTTTTAATCTGATCACTTAAAGTTCTCTTCTGAGTCTTTGGGAATGTTGGTGTCATTATTTAATGGTTTAGGTTTTTTATGGAGGAGAATCAGGTATATGGTCTGCCTTATTTTCTCTTGACATGGGCTGCAGTCTATTTAAATCAGTTGCTTTGTATGTAATTGTGTTTATTCTTCCTAAATGAGCACTACTCAGCTTCTTGGAGTGACCAGATCAAAACCAACCCTTGTCTGTTTTCTGTGCTGCAGGACCTCTTCCTGATGGATGGGAGCAAGCCATGACTCAGGATGGAGACGTTTACTACATAAACCATAAGAACAAGACCACATCCTGGCTGGACCCAAGGCTTGACCCTCGTTTTGGTAAAGCTTTACCTCAGATCCTTTGTATTCATTTTGATGATTGTGTGAGGGCTGAGGGATCTAAGGAAACACGTCTGCCTTGTGTGAGCAGTGGCTGCACACCCGGCTTTTCTTGTGCTGTGTGTTTTGTTTAAACATGAAGTCTAGGTCCAAAACCGAATTCTAGTATGGGTTAGGGAGTCTGTGACTACTTCATTCATATTGTGATCCTCTTGACACTTCTGTAACCCGGAGTTTTCCCCAGAGATGTGCCTGCTAGTGCTTGACTGAACCATCAGGACTGAAGGTGGGGACATACCCTGAACACCAGCTCAAGTCTAAGCAAAGCATTTTACAACTGTTAGGAATTTTTTGATCTAGTTTTACATTAAGGGCTTTTCCTCCCCCTTTTTATTTAGGAAATGAAAGGCAAAGCAGAGCCCTCCTCCTAAATGTCTACATTTTGGTAAAGGTCTCCATGCCTGTTTACTGCATTTTTATTTATATTTCTTTCCTGGTAATAGTTTTGTCTGTTGGCTTTCTGAGTCTCTTTCCAAAGCATGGAAAATGAATCTAAAAAGGAACAGATAATGTGGTTTGAGCACTCATCTTGGCCCCATGCTGCTTAATGGAAACAATGTGTGGGTCAGAGGGGCGGGGTGCGCTTAGAGCCTTTGAAGCTTCCCAGGGGCTGACCTGGCCACTCCACAGGCTTTACTGGAAAGGATAATTAACCCTGTGAATGCCATCAAAAACACAACCCTGGGCCTGGGTAAAAATAATGAGCCTCAATGCACACCCCCTTATCTGTTTACTTGGAAACAAACAACAATAAAAAGCAGTATTTGGGTATGCCTCTTGTGTTGGCTTTATGGACCTGTTGACTCCCGAACCCCCAAGGAGAGTCAGAGGTGGGGCTAACCCTAACCCTAACCCTTGATGGTCATTTTGACAGCCAGTGTGGCTCAAATACCAGCTGTTCTATCTGCCAAACCTGTTGTGCTATTAAGAAAGTAATGCACATATTAGCAGTTTGCAATGTTATATTCCTTTTAATACTTGAATATCTCTTAATGCTGCATTAGTATCCACTAGGTGATAGCAACTAGCTTCCTTAATTGTATGTGAATATTCACCTCATCTGCCCTTGGGGAGTTTGGAAGAATCGAACACTACCTCTAACTTGTAAAAGCATTAGTAGCAAAGGAAGGACAGAAACTTGATGTTCACTTAGTTTATCTGGTGATTGTACCTACAGCTAAGACTTTGAAGTGAGGTGGAAAAGGGAAGAACATACTCTCAGCACACACAGCACGATCTTGCAGAGATACCAACAGTCTGTTGTCTCCCTCTGCCTTTCGTTTCCCTTTTTGGGCCCACTGTGTATGTGTATTCCAGACAGGCTTGACTACATGCCAGAGCTTTTTATTTTGTGGCCCGACTTTTAATCTGTTCCAGACATTTGCAGTCAGAGCTGGCGTGTAACTGAGGAGGCGGGGAAAATAGCCAAGTGATCTAGAGGAAGAGCAGAGAAAAGCAAGCTGTTAGCTGCTGGAGTTGATTCTTGCCTTCAAACCCAAAGTTTGTTATAGTGGGTTATGCATTATCTCTGCCAAAGAAATATAAACTGCCCCTCTCATTTCTGACCCTGGGGCCATGCAGACACAAGCACATGGTGTCGGTTATTGCTTCCATGCCTGTAGAGTTCTACTACTCTGTTCTCAAACACAGTTGAGTCTTAGCTAAGCCAAGTAGAAATGTGTCTGAGTCCTTTAGAGAGGAGGTGGAGGGTAGACTGTAACTTACCACCTGCCCCAACATCACCCTCCCACCCTCTGAGTTTATATTCTTTGTTTACTTTATAGAGTAACCCCACTTGGTGGTGGTTGTTTGGGTTTATTGAAACAGGGTTTCTCTGTGTAGCCCTGGCTTTCCTGAAACTCTATGTAGACCCAGCTGACTTGGAACTAAGAGACCCACCTGCCTCCCCCACCCAAATGCTGGGATGAAAGGTCTCCACTCCACCACTTTTTTTACATTATTATTTTGTATGTGTGGTTAGCATGCAATTGTGGAAGATGCTAGCTGTTAAACTTGGCTGTCTGCTTTTAGCTGCATTAAAGAATATGGTAGTTATGTAGCATTTATGCTGACTTTAAATTATTTCATATTTGGGCTACCAAGATAGATGGCTAAGTGAGTAAAAGTACTTTTAGTGTAAATATGAGGAGCTCGCAGTTGGTGTGTGTGTGTGTGTAACTTGGGCTGGCCTGGAAATAAGAGATCTCTGATTTTGCCTCCTGAATGGTAAGATTAAAGATTAAACGTAGTTTTTTTTTTTTTTACATAATTTCTTTTAATTTTGTTTTTTTTAATTGGTTCTCTTTTTTAGTATTATTTTGTTTTAAATGTATGAATATTTTGCCCTTATGTATATCTGAGCACTATGTGAGATATAAAACATACAAAAAAAAAGAAAACAAATATTTGTAGTCTGGGTTCTTGTATATGGCTACTTTTCAACAACCTTTTTCTGAGAGCCATGAGTTTCAGAGGCCATGGAAGGCTGTTGGTTGGAACTGGGACTTTCTTTGAAGAGGAGCCAAGATCTGTTAACCTTTCATCTAGAGATAAGAGCTATCTCCAGAGACTGAGGAGAGCGGGCTACACAGGCGCTGTTAGCGGAGCTGCCTGTTGCCTGAAGGTGGCCTGTTACTGCTGGGCTTGCTTTCTATATTTATTTTAGAACCTGCATGAGACCACCATGACAGATAGCTGCTGGCAGTCCTGTCTCCTACCAGCAGTTCATCAATGTAAGCTCGTTTGTTTTATTTGTTTTGTTGTTGCTGTTTTTCAAGACAGGGTTTCTGGGTAACTGGCCAAGCTGTCCTGGAACTTTGTACACCATGATGTCTTCAGACTCATAGATCTGCCTACCTCTCCTGAGTGCTGGGATCAAAGGAGTACAGCACCACCACGTCCTGGCCATCTTAAGCATTTCTTCACATGAGTTTTTTTTTTGACATACGATGATTGAATAAATGTCCAGAATAGTTCAGGGGCCAGAGAGATAAGTGTTTATCTGTTGACCTGAGAGTCCCCGGGACCCATCACATAGAGGAAGAGACCTGCTTCTGTGAGTTCACAGGCACACTTGGGTACTCTCTTCTCACCCCAATAAATAATGCTTTAAAACTAAAAATGTTTAATATTTGGGATTGACATTTTTATTCACCCAGGGTGCATAGGCATGTTATTAGGTTAAATTAATATGTATAGTTTCTACATGACAGATACTTAAGTGAGCTATCTAATTCACCAGAGTTAATTTTTAGACTCTTCAACCCACACTAGCATAGAACTTACTGTATAGTAATAACTGTTTGACCTTTATGCTGGCTGTCTTTCTGCCCTGTTCTCTTAAGTCCTGGGGTTTGCAAGCATGAGCTACACTGCTAAACTGGCAATTTTTAAAACCCAAAAGCTTAAGATCACCTAAAGATGATAACTAACAGTTTCCTTGTGATTTGAAGCTACAACCACCAGATATACATACACATGTGCACAACTTAAGTTTCAGGTTCTGTTTGTATTAACTCTAAAATTTGCTAAAGATTGGGGGATTTTTTTGCTTATAAAGTGAATGAGAAAAGGAGACAAATTACAAATTAGGGGGCAGGATTGGGGAGGCTCCAGGCTTCTGTTCCTTTCTGTGTTTCCTGCTCTAGCTACCCCAGAATCTCAGCATGTGCCTTAGTCTGTCTCTGCATGTTGCTGACAGAGTGTCATCAATTTGGGACAGGACTAGCTAGTTACTAACTGTGCTACAGTGACGGACAGTTAGGTGCTGTGTGGGAAAACAGGCCAAGGAAAAATGAAGAAAGGGGAACCAAACTGTAGGGTGTACTTCTGTAGACCATTGATTATCTCGTGAAAGGCCCCATGGCAACACATGTGAAATTAAAACTAGTGAGGGTCCACAGGTGAGTCTACCCTGAGAGTGCCATCATTTCCATGGACGGGAGAAACAAGGTAGCTGGAGACAGAAAGCTGAAACTCAGTTAAAACAGGTATATCCTCTATCTTGCCTCATTTAGTTTTCTTTGTCCTTCCCCAGAGGGCAAAATGAGATGTTGAGGAAAAAAAGTTTCTTTTGATTTATTTCATTTTTTAATATAAGGCCTTGTTCACATGACCATCTCCCTGCCTAGTCTTCTGGGTGCTAGAATTACAGGATGTGCTGCAATACCCAAGTTGGGGGATGGGGGCACCTTTTGAAGGTTGAAGGGGAAAATGGATTGGTAGAATTACTTGTTGATATTTTGTTCCACTAAAGAGAGGAGTACCTGCCTGGGTATTATGTTGGACCTTAAATCTTAACATTTGGAAGCCAGCTGGGTCTATAGGATGTGTTCCAGGACAGCCTACTCTGTAAAGGGGATGACACCATTCCCACCAGGGGTTTCCTTGTATAGCTCTGGCTTTCCTGGAACTCACAGAGCTTCCAGTGCTGGGATTTAACACGTATGCTGCCACCAACACCATGCTATTTGAATTGTCTTAGTTTAAAAAAAGAAATTACTGAGGTGTTTGGCTTATTAAGTATTGGCAAACAAACTACAATAACTCAGTCATTGGTTTAGGGCTTTGATTGTTCCCTCGCAGCCCCTTTGAGACAGGATCTCAACTCATGGTCCTCTGGCCTCAGCCTTCAGTAAGTATTAGACAAAATACAGAAATGACCTTTTTTGTGAAAGAACTGACGTAGATTAAAATTTTTATTAAAAATCTGATTTTAAATTTATACTTGCTTAGGTTACTAGAAATTAATGATCCTAAAGCTAAGACTAGCACATCAGTAATTTTTTATAATAGTCCAAGGTTTTGAGATTATCTTTAAATCTGTATTTTGACTCTGTCTGTCTCTCTGTCTGTGTGTGTGTGTACAGGAATGTGTGTCCTATACGCACATTGGTCAGGTGCCAACTTTACAAGTTCTTTCCTTCTTCCATGTGGACCTCAGGCTTGACTTCAGATCACCTGGCTCCCCTCCTCTCTAAAAGTTACCTCAGGTCTGAATTCTAAAAAACTCAGGGAGGCCTATGGCTGACCCCTGGTTCCTTTCTGTCAACAATCGTGGTTTGGTTTGCTGTCAGACAGCAAGCAGCTCAAACTGTATTTTATCAGGGAACATATTTTAACCTAATTTTTTTTTTTTGACATTTTCCCTTTGCCTATTTTAGAGTTGGTGTAGTGTCGTTGGTGGGGGTGGGTGGTCCTCAGGGAAGAAGTTTCAAGAGCTGGCACTGTCCCAGTTCCTGTCCCTGTCTCTTCCTCCTGCTTCTGAGGTCTCTGCTGCACCCTGTGGATGCATTGGTGCAGGCTGTGCCTTGTTGAACAAGTAAGATACTCAGAACGTGAGTGAGCACTCTGTCCAGGCTGCAGGACTAAAGTGAGTGCCAGGAACGGAGCCATTTAAGTCCATGTAAGTGTGTTGTGTGACTGGATCGTCCTGGTCTTTTGATCTCTCCTCCTTTGGTATCTAAGAATACTCGGATGAGTTATCTTTGAGGATCCACACTCAACAATCTGGTTTTTTAGTCTTAGCATTGCAGGCTTACTGTTGTAGTGAGGATTCTGGAAGCTGGTGGTGGGAAACAAAGGTTCTTGGCTTTTTTTTTCCATGCAGTTTTTTTTATTGATAAATGTGTTATTCTCTTGGCCTGATGGTGTTTTATTTGAGTCAGAGTTATATTCTATAATGCCTGCTGCCCTGTCACTGTGCAACTCTAGCTTATAATTAATTTACTTAACCTTATTACCACTAACAACAACAACAAATCTAGTGTGGAAAACTCAGTCATTTTTTTTTTTTTTTCCTGTTTTTCTTTTTCCCCCAAGACAGGGTTTCTCTGTATAGTCCTGCCCTGGAGACCAGTCACTCTGGAGACCAGGCTGCCCTCAGACTCACTGAGATCCACCTGCCTCTGTTCAAGTACTGTATTAAAAGCGTGTACCACCACCTGACTTCGTTTTCTATTTTTTTAATAGATGAAATGCTTATCTGGTTCAGGTTCTGTTTTGATACTTGGCATATTTCATAATGCCAGCACTTCTCAAATTAAAAGAGGATCACTTTCAAATACTGTTGATTTAATTTTTTAGGAAAGAAACACGGTGGTGAAAGCAGTCAGCTGACCGGCCCAGACTTGCCTTAATACTTAACTAACCTGCAGGTTAAGGCTCCAAGGAAACACAAATTTTCTGGAATCAATAGCATACCATAGGGCCTGGAGAGATGGCTCAAGGTTAACAGCATCTTGCTTCAGAGAGCCCAGCTTTGGTTTTCAGAATCCATAAGGTGACTTACAATTATCTATCATTCCAGTTCCAAGGAAATAAAATAACCTCTTCTGACCTTTTGGGGTACCAAGCACACACATGGTGCACAGACATACATGCAGGCAAAACATGCATGCACGCACATAAGATAAAAATAAAGCTTTTAAAATATAGAACACCCCGTTCTTTAACCAACAATATAGTTAAATTAAAATATAATCTGCCTAATAGCTCTTTAAACATGAAGCTTGTCCTTGGTGTGACTGGCTGTGCATGGTGTGACAGCACCAGGTAGACTACACAACTAAGTAAGATATTCAAAAACAGAAATAACAAAGAACTGGTAGGTGATAAAAATCATTAAGTAAAAGCCATGAATCCATGGAGAGATTTAAAGGAAGTCTGAAAGATGCCTAAAAGCTGAAAGAACTCATGTCTACCTTATATTACAAGGTAATGTCCAGGCCAGGCATGCCTGGAATCCCAGCACTTGGGATACTGGGACAAGAGGGTTGGGGGTTTGAGGCAGTCCTGGGCTACATGATGATAAGGTCAAATGACCAACAGTAAAGGTAGATTATCATGTAGAAAAACACATGAGCATTGTTCATGTACATGTAATGGAACTGGAGCTGCAGTTCATGCTAGGTGCTGGGGTGCTTGTGCAGTGATTGCTCTCCACAACAAAGGGGAAAGAAAAGGAAAAATGAAGACACACTGGGGTGGATATATTACCTCTCACCCTCAGATGAGTGAAATTGGAGATTTTCCAAGACTTGGTGGGAGAAGGATCTCCTTGCTTGTTAACACTGAGGATGTAGCTGAAATCTGTTATGTGGTTAGAGTGAGTCTGGAACATCCTTTCATGATTAAAATCCAGAAAAAGAAAAAAAAAAAAAGCTACTCACTGGCATCATGGCACAAGGACACAAGTCAAAGGCTTCCATTGTCAGGATACCCACTGGGTATCATCCACGAGCTCACTGTCTGCCTGTAGGAGATGCTCTGGGGCCAGCTCATCCCTAACAATGCATGCAGGGTGTGAATCAGACATGTTTTCCATTTCAGATGATCAAAATATATGGCAAAGAACTTCAGATTATTACCTGTGAAGGACTGATTACATTGTTACCATTTGGAACTTCTAAAGAAAGAATGGATTTAAAGAATCATTTTATTAAAACACTGAAGATTTGTGTTGGATACATCCTGTAGACGTTCAGATTTTATTGTAAACAAAGGAATTATTTTTTTAAAATCCAATTGACAGATTACTGAACTGACAATTTTGGACAGTGTAATTTTTTTTGTTTGGGTTTTTTTGCCCGGTATTGGGGGGGGGGGGGAGGTTGGTTGTGTATGTATGTTTTAGAGGTAGGTTCTGAAATATTAGTCTGAGTTTCTCATTTTTGAGTGCTGGTGAGATGGATTTTAGGTAATAGTTGCCACAGAGCCTAAAGAACCCCAGCTTACTCTGGATTCCATGTGAAGGGCAGGATGCCTTGAGTTGCATCTGTAATCCCTAGTACTTTATTGCACTATTGGAGGTGGAGGCAGGAGAATCACTCTGAAGCTCATGAGCCCTTCCTCTAATTTGGAGTACACAGCAAGAGCAACTGTACTGACCATTTTATGTCAACTTGGCACAAGGTAAAGCCATCTGAGAGGAGGAAATCTCAACTGAGAAAACGCCGCCATAAGGTCTGGTTGTCGGCAGGCCTGTAGAGCATTTTCCTATTTAGTGATTGATGGAGGAGAATCCAGCTTGTTGTGAGTGGTGCCATCATAGGCTGTTGGTCCTGGCTTCTATCAGTCAGCATGCTAAGCAAGCATGGGGAGCCAGTAAGCAGCACCTCTATGTGGCCTCCAGCTTCTGCCTCCTGGTTCTCATCCTTACAATGAACTATTATATGGAAGAGTAAACTTTTCCTCCCCAAAGTTGCTTTTGGTCATGTTTCATCATAGCAATAGTGACCTTGGCTAAGACAGGGACTTGGCCTCAAAAATAAGGGAGAGAAAAAGAGCACCACGCACCACAGGGTCACAGCGTTTGTCTGAAAATAGAAAGGATGGAGGAGCAGCCAGATCAGCTGTGAAGTGATAGCTTAAGGAGTGGTGAGTGACAGACAAGGATTCAAACTATACTCTTGGAAGCCTAGAAATATGCTTCTAAGTAGTTCCTAATTTGTAGAAATCACAATAGAAGGTATCTGGGACAAACAGTGGTGAATGATTCTGTTCCAAAATACGAGTATGCAGCAGGATGTGAAGGAAGTTAAGTTTACTAACTTGACTCCTGCAGAAGTAAATCTATCTAAGTAAATGTAACTGAAAAAAATTAGGAAGGGAGAGGCTGATATAGAATATTTGGGTTGAAGGTATAAGTATAGGGACAAGAGAAGGAAATAGAAATAAAATTGATAAACCACTGTGTAGTCTGACAGATGGCTCAGGTCTTCCTGAAATCTGGCTTTGTAAGAGAATGATCTGATTTTCCTTCTAATGTTCTTGATTCTGTAATAACATACTGCTGACATCCTAGAAGCCCTAGGTAGTTGGAAGCTGGTAGTTGGTTCCTATTTCATGTTTTATCCTAATAGCTAGAATTTCTGCCTTAGTGGATAATTATTCAACTGTTCTTCACACATGTTGGTTGGTTCTGTTCTGCTCCTGCGATAGTAAGTATGTTACTTTTCTTGTGGATTTGACTAGTACCTGAAGGAAGGGTATTTCTGCCCCAGACTGTAGGGTGCCAGTTCATCACAGTGGGGAAACCATTGGAGAGAATTGCTGTGTCAGGAATATGAGGCTGCTTCTCTCCTGCAGCCCCCCTTCTTCAGTCTAGACACCCAGCTTGTGAGTTGATGCCACCCATGTTCAGCATTTCACACTCCACTCTCCCCCCACCCCACCCCCATCCCACCTCCCCTCACCCATCATCAACTTGACAGATGACACTCAACTACCACAGGGATTAGACCCTAGGCCTTTTCACAGAAAAGCAAGTGTTAACGCCATTCAGGTAGACCCACATCTCAGGAAGATTCATAACTGAACAGTAGGAAGGCCTGGTTTGCTCAGAAAAGAGAATGGGGTATACAAGAAGCTTGCCTTGAAGGCTAGTAGCTAAAGAGTGGTTTAATTTTGCTTTCTTTTTAATGTTCTTGTAAAGCATCAGACATGCTGCCCCTGTCACTGGGAAGTGTTTCTTGTTATACTCTTAAGAGATGCTGTAAGATGATAAAAATGGCTAAGGCAAGAGGCTTTGCTGGTGAAGGCCCTGCCACTGAGCTTGATCCAGGGGCTCATATTGTGGGAGAGAAAACACGTTCCTGCAAATTGTTTTCTGACCTCCATAGGCCCACAGTGTCACACACAGAGATACTGACGTAAACGAATAAAACATAAACCAGTCCATATGTGTTCAGTGACAAAAATATTGACTTTCCTCATGATATGTCCAGGTTATATGATCATGTTTAATGAGACCCACCTGCTTGCAGGTTCACTTAGATGGGGTGCCCGTTGGGTCACTGTTGCACATTTGCTTTGTGGGTATACATTAGTAGTCAAGGTTGGTTATTTTGTTGGTTGCATTTTCCTCAAACAGTGGTCTTTGAGCTGTTGAATAAATTCATATCCTTTTAGAAACTTTTTAATGGCTGTGCATGCATGCATGAGTGCATACTGACAGATTCTGTGGAAGTCAGGAGACAACTTTTTGGCATCAATTCTCTCCCGTCTTACTTTTGAAACAGTCTTCTCACTGTGTACCCTAGATTACCCATCCACCAGGAGATTCCTGGAGATTGTCCTGCCTCTGCCTCCTATTTCATAGCGGGAGTGCAAGAATTACAGATGCGTGCCATTCTATCGTGCTTTCTATGTGGTAAATACCTCTCTCTGCCAAACACATTGGTGGCGTATGCTTTGATTTCTATGCTCTGGTGCTGTACAAGTTCTGTTTGCCGTTTGGCTTCTGTAACAGTTGTGATGGCAGCAATGAGCCCTAGCCGTCTGGCTGCTCATCTCCTGCATGCCTAAATTACGCTTTGCTAGTTTTTTCAGGACACATCTTTGTTTCATTTCAGCCATGAACCAGAGAATCACTCAGAGTGCTCCAGTGAAGCAGCCACCACCCCTGGCTCCCCAGAGCCCACAGGGAGGCGTCCTGGGTGGGGGCAGCTCCAACCAGCAGCAGCAGATGCAGCTGCAGCAGCTGCAGATGGAGAAGGAGAGACTTCGGCTGAAGCAGCAAGAATTACTGCGGCAGGTGAGGCCACAGGTTAGAGTTCAACTCAGCCTTCTCATTGAGTCTGTGCACACCCACAAAAATCATAGAAGTAGGGTATATCTGGCCAATCTTTGCCCTCTTTTTTGACTGGCCTTGAGTAACATGCATTGGAACTCTCAGTCATGCATCATGAAGAGCTGTTAACCAGAGTGGTGACATGTGCCTTTTATCCAGCACTTGAACAGCCAATGCAAAAAGATCGGGAGTTCAAGACTAGCCTCAGCTACATAATAATTTGAAGGCCAGCCTAAGCTTCATGAGACCCTGTCTCAAAGAAAAAAAAAAAAGTATCTGTGTGGGCCATGGTCATTGCAATTGAGCGAAAATCAAAGGAAGCCAAGATACTCCTTACGGGGGCACATGTTGTAGACATCAAGTTTGCAAGAGCTTAACAAGTGTGAGATTCTGGGCCCCCTAGAGAAAAACATCTTATGCCTTAAATGAATTATTTGTGGAGAGTATACCAGTGTGACATTTTCTTTGATGACAAATGTCAGTATTGCCAAAGCAAAAGATTTCATTTAAGACAGATTCAATTATCATCAAGTTTAGACCCCACTTGGTACATTGTTCACTTTTTAAGAGGCAGGAGGGCTGAGGTGTAGTACAGTGAAAGCATTTGCCTAGCACTTGTGAGTCCCTGGGCTCACAAAATCCCCAGCGCCACCCAACCATTTGTTTGTTTTGTTTATCTTATTTAAGATATTGTTGATAGAGAGGAATTGGTCTTTGGCTAAGCAGTAGATCTTTTAAAATCTGTATCCGCGTGAAGTCTTTAAATACATGGTAGTGTATTACAGTAGGACAAGAATGCACAGAAGAGGAGCATTATCTCCTTACCTGATTGTCTAGTTCTCTTTGGGCTGTAAAATAACCAAGTTTTTTGTTTTGTCCTCACCATCCCGCCCCCCACGATGTTTGCACAGAATAGTTTCTGTTCTTCTCGGGTTGCCCTTCCCAAATGATAGCTTCTGTGCACATTGAAAATCAGTTTCACATCACACTTCGGATTCTCGACTGTTGAGCCGTGGCACCCTACACTCATACTTAAACTGTTGCTGCTCATTTATAATGTGTCCTCAGGATCCAGGTGAGGTTGGCAAAGTTTATGCCAGTGGATGATGGGAGAAGAAGGGTCTTGTAAAAGATGGCACCCTAAAGCGGCCACACCACTCTTGCTGTCTCACTTTGGGAAAGGAAGGGTGTTTTCCAGTTATAGCTAAGACTGCAAACAAAGTAGAATAGCAAGGATTTCGGTGTGCAGCAGTTAGAAAAAATAAAAATAACTGGTCTTTATTCTGTTTTGACCAAGTACTAATTGGTCAAAGTAAATGCAAGTCTCAGCTTCACACACATATTGGCTACCAAAAATCAAGAAATGTTCATTTATAAGAAACTTATTTAATTTGTAATATCAGTGTCTTCTTGTTTTTGTTTTGGTTTGCTTTTTTTACATTCATCTTTAAAGTCAAGAAATGTACAATTGTCACTGTGTTGTGCTGCATCAATTAGCCTGGTTTTCTTGGTGGACCAATTCTGCTACTTGTATAATTCTTCTAAAGAGTTTTTCTAACTGTTCTTGGGTGTTGGATTCTAAACAGAAAGGCCCCTTTCTTTAGAGGTGACCTCTGCTACTTTTCTCTGCTACCTATTGTTGCCTTGTGTTGAAGGGACAGATCTTCTCTGTTCTGATGCTAGTGGGCTGTTTTGTCTAGCAATCTGTGAATTGTAAGTACATCCTAAGGCCACTGGCTTCTTGTGAACTCCTTCCATCCACAGCTGTGTCTTATCACTGAAACATTGAAAGTCATTTCTTCCCGCTTCATCTAACACAGAAGCAAAGAGCCTACCTGACTGTTACTAAATTTTGCTTTTGTCTTGGTGCCAAGTCTTACTGTCTGTCCTTAGTGCTGCTAGACTGTGAGGGGCAGTCTGTTCTGTGGTGACTTGGCTCCTGTCCTTCTTAGCCTGCTGTTTCTTGGGTAGCTTGGGAATTCTGTGCTACGGTGAGATGTCTGGATACAATTTATAAGTCAGCCTACACAGCCAAACACAGTAATTTTTATCCGTCTTATTTTTTACTCTTAGGCAATACGGAATATCAATCCCAGCACAGCAAATGCTCCAAAATGTCAGGTAGGCTCTTATATGATGTTTTAGCATTGGGGGGAAAGATAACTAAATTAGGAAAGAGAGACATGGTGTTCTTGGTGTTGTCCTTATTGGAGATGAGCCAGAGTGGATATGGTTTGAATTATCTTTCTCCTAGGACACATAGCCTTGCTTTTCCAAGAGACTGAGGACTGTATGCTGATTCTCCTAGGGTGTGTGTGTGTGTGTGTGTGTGTGTGTGTGTGTGTCAGAGACAGAGACTTTGGAGACTCTTAGGGCTTCCTAGTTCTCAGTCATTCTTCCAGCCTCCAAATGTGTATGATTTTTGTTTGAGCAGTTTAAAATAAATTTGTCTCTATTTTTTTTCCTAATGTTTTAAAAGAATCAGTAAATCGAGCTATAGCAAAGAAAGTAGTTAGTTTACATACTAGTAGGCTATTTTTGGAAATCACGGTGAATAAAAGTTTTCTTAGTGGCCCTTCTAAATGAAGCCATTGTAAATGTCAAAGCTCTCAGGAAATCTAGCTCTGCCCAATTGGTGTTTCGGGTCTTTTTCTCCATGAGGATCTCCAGGGCACACTGGTCACAGAAGCACCCAGTATAGCTGCTCTCCTGCCTGACACACTTCTGTCTGAGCCATGGGAATAGTTGCGTATAAACCGAAGCAGATCCTGTGTTTCTGCTTTATAGTACTCAAAGTAATTAGGAGTTAGAGAACCCATGTGCGGAAGCAGCCATGAAACATGCTCCCTTCCTTTTTCCCTTGCCCCATCCCTGCCCATCTCTTTCTTTTAGGGTGTCACTGTATTATAACTCAGGCTGACTTCAGTTTGTTCAGTGGCTGTCCTGCCTCAGCCTCCTGAGGCCAAACATCTCAGGATCGTTGGGACTCCTGGGCTAAGCAGGGGGAACATAGCGTTTGGATTGGCTGTAGAGGCAGGGACTGTAAATGACACTCTGCCAGGGGAATTCCTCGGTGTTATAGTCAGATGTCATCCTCAGAGACCAATTGACTTTGTAAGAAAATAAGCTCTATAACTTTTCTTTTTTAAATTTTTGAGTCAGGCTGGCATTGAATTCACAGATCTGCCTGCCTCTGCTTTCAAGTGCTAGAATTAAAGACATACATTGCTACACCTACCTGGCCTGGACTTTGTTCTCTTTATCTCATAAGTGCCTTCACTTAAATAAAACCCAAGTAAGGGAATGAGAACCCAGTAGAGTAAGAGCAGTCATGGGGGACACTGCTGCATCTGGCTTCAAGACACTGCCCGATGCTGGATCTCACAGACTGAAAAGTCCCCTCTTCTATGCTTCTCTGAAGCAGTGGCTTCTGTTAGTGATTCCCAAGAGCCAGAGTTAACTCCCAAAATTGGCATTCAAATCATAGTCATGATTTGAATAATAACCATAATCATCTCTAAGTCAGATGTTGAAACTCTTGTTCTTTCTCCTATCTTAAACCCAAATTTGGTAAATACATGCTTTCAGGTTATTTCATATGTGAATAGAAAATACTTGCTGTAGTAAAGTCACTAGGAATTCAGAGATACTAAACATCTACTTTAAAATTATTTTATGTGCATTGGCATTTTGCTTGCATGTGCATCTCTGTGAAAGAGATCTTGGAGTTAGAGACAGTTGTTAGCTGCCATGCTGGGATTTGAACTCTGGC
This sequence comes from Sigmodon hispidus, assembly GCA_004025045.1. Lineage (NCBI taxonomy): Eukaryota > Metazoa > Chordata > Mammalia > Rodentia > Cricetidae > Sigmodon > Sigmodon hispidus. The sequence continues at coordinate 140,969 of PVIH01004169.1, forward strand.
CCTCTGGAAGAGCAATTAGTGCTCTTTACCAATGAGCCATCTCTCCAGGTGGCCCCCCCCCTTAAGATTTTGTTTTACCCTGTATGTAAGCTAGGATGGTCTTGAACTCTCATGGATGTCCTGCATCAGCTTTCTAGGTGCCAGGTTACAGATGTGTGCCCTAGCACTAGGCTTGAGCTGGGGCACAAGTCAGTGCTCAGTGCACAAGGCTATGGTCCCAGTTCCCAGCACAAACACACACACCCAAAAAGATGAGATGGAAACAATAAAATCTTAAGGTGTTAAAATTGGAATCAGTGTTTTACATTTGTGTAATCTAGATCAAAAATGTTTGAGATAATTTTTGAAAATGTCACTACACATGCTAAAGATTTAAAATACAGGTTTTTGTGAACATGGCTGTACAGACCTATCTATGATTTCTGTTCTTGAGACGTGAAGACAGGATCAAGACTTCAGGCCCTTCCTTGGCTACATATTGAGTATGAGAACAGCCTGTACTTACGTGAGACCCTTTCTAAAAACAAACAAAATGGTTTGCTACACATGTTTTACTTGTCACCATCCTGATGCAGTCAGTCTGTTTGGTTGTGGAGGGAGAGTCTGGAACTGAAATGACAGTGTGTTTCTCGCTTATCCTTACACATCTTCTTCATGACCTGAAGACACCGTGTAGGGAAGGGAAAAGCTACAACAGTAGAGGAAAACACAGTCAATTTATTTCTTGCTGTTTTACATAACCCAAGAGCCTTCAGAAATAATGGCCCAGTGATGTGGGATGCCTCACTCCATTGGGCAGTAGAAAGGAGGACAGACCTAAGGTTAGCAGACCTCTAGAGGGCCAGGAGACCTGACAGTCCTGGTTCAGCTTCCTTGTGTTAGGCCAGCTCCTGGGTGAAGTCACAGAGACCTTCAGTGGGACTTAGGGACCCCTTTCCAAAGGGAAAGCTAACATTTCTGACCATTATGATTTGCATTGCAGGAGAAGGTTCTGTTTGTCCTAACTCTACTTGGAGAGAAGGAATTCTTAATCTGGCCTGCCTCTGGGGAGGGAGGGAGTGTGAGAAAGATGGGCAGGAAAGGGTCAGAAAGGGACATGACTTCTGAGGACTCTGAGGCCCTTCCTCTGTCCTTTGTTTTAGAGCACTCTGCTTGCAAAGCACCATGCAACAGTTCAAGGAAGATTTTTTTTGTTTGTTGGTTTGTTTTTCAGGGTTGCTCTGTCATCCTGGCTGTTCTAAAACTTTGTAGACAGGGCCTCCAGAGATGCACTTGCCTCTGCCTCTCGAGTGCATTGCCACACCTGGCAGGGAAGATCTTAGTGAAGGTGGCTGCTTCTTCACTAAGAAGAGAATTAGGTTAGCCATGGTCAGCCAGACAGTGCTCACCAGCCTAGAGGACAGGGCAAAGGAAACCTTCAGACTTGCAAACTTTACAGTCATTGCTTTGTGTGACTTTGCTCTCAATAGAATTTATCTGTGTGAACAAGGAGAAGTGGGTATGGCTCCTTCATGGTTGATAGCACCTGGTTATAGGATGTCAGTTGGCACTGGGCTCCAGAATGTGCATTGGTGGGTTTTTTTATTTTTTTTTTTTTAGACAGGGTCTTAACTATGTAGGTCTGGCTGTTTTGGAACTTCCTGCTTTGACCAGGCTGGGCTTGAACTCCTAGAAGTCTTAGGGATTCTGTCTTCTTCTGAGTTTTGAGATTGCAAATGTGTACCACCACTTGTCAGCATTTTTAAGTTACTATAGTAAAAACATTTTAGTACTTTTAATTAGGTTAACAAATCATAACTGTATTCTGGATTCTATGGCACTTGTACTTATGTCCCAATGGGTTAACCTTAAGTCATGTGGTGTGGATCATATCAAGACTTTCAAGACACTTTTAGATCTTTGTAATTAAATATGGAACTGTCACCATAATTTATTACAGTGTGTTTACAGGATTTAGGAAAATTGTCCTTACATAGAGCTTAAGATTTTATTTCCACAATCCAGAAGAAACTGTAGCTCTGTAAACACATCTGCTCTGAGTGTTAGCACACACTGCCCCACATTCTAGCTTCAGCAGGGCACACTTTGAGGAAATAGCTTCTGGGTGCGTCTTGAGTTCTCTTCTGCCTGGAAGGCTCCCTGGCCTCATTGTGTGCAGGTCAGCAGCCTCTGCATCTCTTCATCAGTAAGATCCTTGAACTATTTCCTCTAAGGCCAAGTCTCACCCATCAGAATTGTTGAAATATCCAAAATAAAACAATCATAAAAATGTCTTGCCTCAGCATATCAGTGAGCTTCAGATTTAGGTGTTCAAAGACAGTGTCAAATTTTATAGAAATGATGTTACATTGCTAGTGTTTTGTGGCCATGAATTAAACCCACTTTCTGTTCCAGTGCTGCTCTTTGCACCCAGCCCCAGGAGCATCCGAGTGCTAGTGTTGGAGACCATACCTAGCTGCACTCACACAGGAAAAGGGGTCAGCAAAATCACCCCACTGTTCAGAAACAAGTAAAAACAGTGGCCAAAGAGATTTCTTCCCTATTTAGTAATAGCAAAAAAGTTGGCTTCCCCCCAACCCAAAACTATCTTTCAAGTTAGCAAACAAATCCTTCTAACCTTTTCCCCAACATTATCTACTTTTTCATAAAATCCTGGATTTATCTGACTGGTTTCTCAATGGTTAAGTTTTAATTTTTGGTGGGCATGTAAAGAAAATTTTGTGTAAAAATGGAAGGGGAAAGCTGAGCTTAGAGGTACATGACTGTAATTTCAGGGCCTGTAATTGCCTTAAATCCCAGCATGTGGGAAGCAGAGACAAGCAGATTGCTCAAGTTCAAGACCAGCCTAGCTTAACCAGTGAGTTCCCAGCCATCCTCAGCTACACCATGAGACAAGGTGCTGGAGATTAACTAGAATCACCCCCCACACATAGTTACTCTCTACTCTCTCTTAAAGGGATGAAGCCATACGGTGCTTTTTGATTTGTGTATCTGTCTGTCTTGTTTGTTTTTTGCTTCGAGCCACAAGTTATAAAAGACCAGACTCTAGATATCTGGAACAGATTTGAATCTCAATGTGGTCCTAATAGCACCATGCTGCAGGTGTTTGTACTGTTGCTACCAGATCTCTGAAGTGTATAGTTTATGATAGTCCCAAGTATACTACATACTCTGCCAGTCAAAAGAGCTATCTTGGATTTGAAAATAATCTGGTAGATGACACAGACCTTGAGAGACACTCAGTGGGAGAACACTTGCCTAGTGTGTTCCTCCTATTGTCGAGTCAATCCCTAAAAAAGTGATAGAAGCTAAATTTGATGAGGCATGCTGTCCTGGCTGCCCAAGAGATGGAACCATCCCAAGTTCAAGACAGATTAAAGGGAGGGAGGGAAGACACATAATTCATTGGTAGTGCCTGCTTGCCTGGCATGCATGACTCGAAGGGTTCAGTTTAGGTACTAGCAAGCAAAGTCTCTCTTCTCTTGCTTGCTTCATGGGGATTGAACCAAAGACCTTGTGTATGATAGTCTAGGGCTCTACCACTAGGCTACAATCCCCAGCCCAACTTTTTATTTTAGGAATGATGAAGAACTCTATGACTTAAAAATGAGTTGGAAAACGAGGCTGACAAGACTCCTATCTGTTTTGGTTTGATTTTTGAGACAGGGTTGACCTGGAACTCATGTGTAGATCAGGGTGGCCTTGAATTTGGGTCATAAACATGTACTACCACAATACCTAACTGAAATGGAAATGAGTGGCTGGTTCAGGCATTTTAGAATTATTGATCCAGGCTGCTATCTCCAAGGTAGACTCTTTATAAGAGTATGTATTTTGGAGTTGTTCTTCATTTCCTACATTTAGACTCCAGTTCCTGAACGTGGCCCTCTTTAAGCAGATGATTGTCAGCTTTGCCCACACGAGTGTCATGTAGTATCCAAAAGCAGATGCACTGCCAAAGACAAAGACAACAATTGTTTTAGAAAGTACACATTGGCCTCCTCTAATTGGGACTCCGAGTCGGGGCTATTTCTGGTGTTGGCGCGGCTCCAAGAAGGCCCAAGTCCCCCTTACTGCCCCATAAAGAAGGAAGATGAGTGAGTCCGGCTCAAAGTCCAGCCAGCCTCTGGCCTCCAAGCAGGAGAAGGACGGGACTGAGAAGCGAGACCGGGGCAGGCCGCGTAAGCAGCCTCCGGTGGTAGGGAGTCAGAAGGAGCCCAGTGAGGTGCCAACACCGAAGAGACCTCGGGGCCGACCAAAGGGAAGCAAAAATAAGGGTGTCGCAAAGATACAGAAAACTACCACAGCTCCAGGGAGGAAACCAAGGGGCAGACCCAAGAAACCGGAGAAGGAAGAGGAGGGCATCTCCCAGGAGTCCTCGGAGGAGGAGCAGTGACCGCGAGCAGTGCCACCTGCTCCTTGGTCCTCATCAAAGGAGCATCTTTCACCTGGGTCTGCAGGCCCAGCTTCCAGGCCCCTTCCCACCCCACTGCACACTACTGCACCAGCTGCAGACTCTGCAGCACCCACCG